>CM075770.1:10922500-11215000 GCA_037974665.1 Ehretia macrophylla
GCTAATTCTAGTCTCAATTCTTTGTTCAGAGCCTCTAATCAAGATGATTTTTGGGTCTTTGACAACTTTCAGTTAAAAAAGAAGAAAGCGAGACCTATTTGAACAGCCTCTTACAAGTTCTTGATGGAGAAAAGTCTTTCTTGGAAAAAGAATGGAATATACAAAAAAGGGTGCCCGTCCTCCTTTTGGCTCAGTGTTGTGTGATTTCTAACGCAAGTACACGTGTCGCAACAAGTAATAAAATGATGAATAAAGATCGTTCCCACGAGGACTGAGGTTATTAACTACCGAAATTGGTTTAGCTTTAATTTTATTCAGATGGCCAAAATTTGAGAATTTGTAATTAAAAACTAAAGAGATAACAAAACTAATGAAAATAACAACTAAACAATTGCGAATTTGATGGAAAATTTGATTCAATAATTGGGGAGTTCTGGGGATTACGATTTCACTAAGATTTATCCTACTCGAATCTGTTGATTAATTCCAATTGACGACTATTCCTTATGCTGCCAGCAATCTCGCTAATGTAAATATTAATCTTTCTCAAGCATTAATACCCTATCCCACTAAGCAAGCTACCTACATCTCTGTGATAACTGTGAACTTATGGAATGCATTAAATCCTAGAAATTTAAATGCTGCATTAGATCTCATAACTATCTCTAGCTTATGACAATTTAATGATACTCTACACATGGTCTAGGTTAGTTATCACTTCTCAGTCTCAAACTAAACCACAAAACAATCAATTATTGGCCAGATAATCACAAGCATTGCGTATAGTGTGAAATATTCAGCATAAAAATAGAATAATCAATCAACCAATCAATTCAACATAATTCGAGTAATCAAAGTCTGGCTACATCGTAGCTCTAGAAAAGTAATCTAGCAACCCATAATCAACGTAAATGAAATCCCAAGTCTATTAAAAGTCATGATGAGAGAAAGAAAACTCTGAAAATCTCAAGAAAGTCGTGGCTAATCTCATCTCTGATCCGTCCTTCCTCGCCAATTTTGTAGTTTCCTCGCGTTTGCTCCTCTCCAAACTTTGGTTTTTCTCTCTAGAACTAGCTGCCTCCCAAAAAACTCTCTTTTTTTCAACGTCTGATATCCTCTTTTATCGTAGGGTTTCCTTCTTTTTGCATTTTTTTTACCAAATTGCCCTTAAAAATCCTGCGACACTGCGCAGCTGCGCTATGACTGCGCTACTTCTATTTTCTCTTTAATTTCTTCATGAACTCCATAAAAGATTGTCTCAGTCATTTTCCTTCAATCTTGGCCTCAAAAATCCATGTCTCCTCATATAATTCACCTACATCACAAAACAAACATGGAACCAATTAAATTGCTCATAAATTACTCAAGAACTAACCAAATTTAAGTGAAAAGGCGTTGAAATAATATATCAATATTACACCCAACAAATACCTCCAAACTTAAAATTTGCTTGTCCTCAAGCAAAAGACACAACTAAAGAAAGAAACAAATTAAAAACTAAAGACGCAACACAAAATAACTCACGAAAGCAATGCTGTAGGATAGTAGATTTTCACGGCCTCAGTAGCTTTTTTCCAACTCAAAAGGTGACTTTCAATCATAAGCATGAGAAATAATAACTTCACATAAGTTTCATTTGACTTCAAATCCCCCAAGTGAGTGTGTGAATAGCCTCTATCCTAATCAATTGTACCCAGATGAGTTTATGCAAGTTAAGTGAATCATCAATATGAACCTTTTATTTTCAATCATTTAGGACTTCATATGCTTACTTTTCATGTCACTCTCCACTAATGTAGATTAATCATAACATTAAAGATCAGTAGGACTTTACATTTGGTTGTAACGTGTGGTTAGGGTCAAGGTAGGATAATGGATATAATAAATGGCTAAACTACCTATAAGCACACAACTATTCGAGGATGTTCAATGGAGCACATGCCAACTCATCTTCGTACCACCAAAACTATTCAACATATCTCTTTTTCTTTCATCTTTCATTTTACTTCCTCAACAATCCTTCACAACATTTAAAAACGCATAAAGAGTCCACACTCCCCCAAACTTGCATTTCGATTTTAACTATAAGGAGTGTAGTTATTCTCTTTTCTTTTTATTCTTTTCCCTTTTTTTATGATAATTTTTTTCTTTTTCAAAACAACACAACACATTACCCAATCATCATTCCTCCTATCATCAATACAAACGTAGCTCCATATAATCATCCTAGAACAATCATATGCTACAAGTAGGAAGGTCATTAATTGGGGTAATCAACTTGACAAGTTGAGGAAGAATTTGTAGGGTGCACATGAAAGAAAAGGCTAATTAAGCTCAAATTGGTGGACCAAGGATATTCAATCATTACTGGGTTGGCTTGAAAGGCTCAAACGATCCAAAGATGGCCTAAATCATTTCTCTAATACTATGCAACCTAGGATTTCGCCTAGAGTGACAATCAAACAAGTTCTAAAGTCCTATACTCATTCATTTTCATTTTTTTCTTTTCACTTAAACTCACATTAACCTTCTCTAAGCAACAACATAATTAGGCAAGGCTAAGTGCGCATTAGATGAGGATTTTCTGTAAAACAAAACTATGCTTCAGTCAATTATCCTCATTACTATCGTGTCATTCATACGCTACTCATCATCGGCCTATTTCTTATCTGTCCAGCATCACTTTCAAATTTTTTTCAAATTTTTTTAAATTTTTTTTTCATTTTTTTGAACTTTTCAATTTTTTTTTCTGGTTCTTCTTTTTTATTTTTTAATTTTATTTTTTAGTGTGAATTTAAAAATGAAAACATGTAATGAAAATAACTAAAACATATAACCCTGACACACATCACTCATAACAAGTAAAGAGACGCCACCCCCAAACTTTAAAGTAAAACATTGTCCTTAATGTGAAAACATTAAAAAGAAAAGGAGTAGCAACTTCCCTGAATATCTGGTGGAGTCATTCAACATCTGGAGGGAAGTAGTGACAAGCCGGTAGAAAGGGGTGTAAAGCAGGTGCTGGCGGAACACCCAATTTCTTGCCGATCTTTGCCATGTATTTGAAACTCTGCTCTTGCCTAGCAGCTAACTCATCTTACCGCTGGATAATCAGGAGCAATCTTTCCCCAAGGCGGTCTTCCTGCTCTAACCTCTCTTGTTGCCCTTTATCCATGTCCTGGCGCAACTGTGATATGTCCTGGCGCAAGGCCTGAATGTCTGAGATAGGGGCCTCTCCCTGATCTATATGTTCAGTTTCTTGTTGCGCCATGCAAGTCCCCAAAGTTTCGATGGTAGTCTGCATCAATAGGGCTTGAGGCTGCAACACCTCCTCAGTGGCTGAGACTGGCACACCAGCTGCAAGACATAAACCTATAATCAATGCTGGGTGAGGTAATCCCCCAGTAGTACGGCCCTTCAAATACTCTAGGATCGACTGCTTAATTATTTTCCCAATGTCAACGCTGAACTGGTTACCAATTGCATAATTCAACGTGGCACGCTCTCTGGAGACTTCATACGTATTCCCTGTCGGTAAGATGGTGGCACAGATCAAGAGGTGCCACCCTTTAATTTCCTTACGCATGCCTGAAGATGGGAAACTCACAAACTTATCACCCCTCTTTTTCCACGTGACCCGATCAGCTGTTAAATACCTGATAATACTATCTGGGTGAATGTCCTCTCCATGGGCACTAAAGAAATCATCATCAAGGGTTGGGACCTGATAGAACCGATTGATAACGCCCCGATCAAAAGCAACATGCTTCCCACGAACCATAACCATCTTATCTTGATGCTCGGGAGCATTAGCATAAAACTCCCGAACCAACAACACATAACACGGCCTCGGAGATTTGATGAAATGAGTCCATTGCCGTGATTCAGCCTGTTGTGTAATAATAGGTCCAGGTTCCTTGAAACCACGCTCGACAACCAAAGATTTTTTTATGATACTCTCAGTATAGCGAGCTTTAGCCTCTTCACTAACAAATATATGTGTATTCAAAGCAGGCCTAGATGTGGATGTAGATGCACTAGAGGTTGAACCTTGTTTTCTTTTAGGAGCCATGACTATCTAGAATAATCAATCAAAGTCAACTGTGCACTCACACCCAACTGTTCAATCACAACTTTCAACACAACAGTCCCATGCACCACTACGTAACTAAGAATCACCCAACAAACGTACAGGCACAAATACTCAGCAACACACTCAATATAAATGCGCAACGATCACAAACAGTAGAACTGGACCACCAACAAAGCATGCACAAAGGACCCAACCACCGCAATGCGCTACCACGGAAAGCACGTATACCCCCGAGAACAACTCAAAAAAAAATTTCCAGCCACAGGTCAGATAACAAAAACGCACCAACAGACGCACCAAGGATGCAATCAATATCTCAATGCCTACAATCACAAAGCAACCACGCATTCAAACACCCATGAGATTCTCAATACTCAAAGCCTACACAAACTGCCGTGCACGACTCCTAAAATTTTTTTTTTTTTTTTTTCAAAATAAAGATTCTATTTCAACTCAATTGCAGGCACAACAACTATTAAGGACCTTTGAGATTCAGCTATGAACAAGCCAAACAAACTGGTACGTAATGCAAAATTTCTGGTATGATGCAATTTTTTTTTTCAAAATAAAGATTTCTTCAATGCAAAACACTTAAACTGTGGACTTACGCCGTGGTTGTCGGCGAGAAGATGCGTCGCTGTCGTGGGCTCGTCGTCGTCGACGGTTGGGTGGGTGGTGGTTATGGTGCCGGTGAGAGTCGGAGAGAGAGCGGAGGGGAAATCTGACTAGAAGGCGGCACCGTCGTCGCTGGTGCTTGCTTGAGAGAGAGAGACGACGCGAGAGGTGTGCGCCATCCGCGGGGTGGCGTGGTGATGAGGTGGAGAGAGAGCTGCTGCGTGAGAGAGTTGATCAGCACCGTCATCGTCGATGTGAGCCCGAGGTGGTGTTGCTTCGTTGACGGCACGTTGGTTCCTCCTTGTCCTTCGTCCGCGGGGTAGCGTTATTTTTTTTTTATTTAAATAAAGCTTTCGGCTATGGTGAGTTGAGAGGGAGTTTCCGTGAGAGAGAGCAACAGAGGGAAGGGTTATGGGTTTTCATTTTTAGGATGCTAAAGTGATTAGTGTTTGATGTTGGTGATGGGTTTGGATAGTTGTGATATGGTTGTGGGTCAGTTTTGGAGGCTAGCATGGGTGGGTTGGATCTGATTTGATGAGTGTGTGAAGTGGTGTTATGTGATGTGGGTTTGGTAAGAGAATGTGGGCCACAGGTTGGGCAAGTAGGATGTTGGGTTTTTTTTTTTTTTTTTCAAACGTTAGAGGGGCAGGGCGCCAGCGTAGTAGCGCTTCTTTTAGCGCAACAGCGCTGCTGTCTTCTTTTGAACAACTCTAAAATTAACATCACTTCAAATAATGCCAGCGCAGTCGCGCTAGAATTTAGCGCAACAACGCTACTGCACAACTTTATTTCTTCTTGTTTTCCTCTTCCATGCACGCAACCACTTCACTCCAAACACGAATTTTTTCATATTTTCTCCTCTAAATGACTTGGTAAAACATCTCCTTGCCTCGACTTCCCCCAAACTTATCCTTGAACCTACCATGACAATAAAAATCACAAATTAACTGCGACAACTGTAATTTAAAAATTAACTAGAAACAACTAAAACTATGAAATCTAAAATAAGGAAAAGAATTCGGGTTGCCTCTCGAAAAACGCTTGTTTTAACGTCGACAGCCCGACGGAGCGATTTCTCAAGCCGAGTTGAGGTGGACAACGGACTTGTGCTTTTCAAACTCCTCATCCCAATAAATCTTCAATCGTTATCCGTTAACCTTGAACGTCCCCTTCTCTGGATGATTTACTTTAACAGCTCTATAGGGAAATACCTTTGTTTTGACAAAAGGGCCAGACCATCTTGATTTAAGCTTTTCGGGAAACAAGCGAAGCCTTGAGTTGTATAAAAGAACTTTCTGACCAGGCAAGAACTTTTTTCGTGAGATGTGCTTATCATGCCACGCTTTTGTTCTCTCCTTGTAAATCTTTGCATTCTCATAGTGATCTGCCACCAAATTTTTTGTGCCTTTCTTATCTCTGATCTCCAAGTCGAATTCTTGTAACAACAATACCCAAAGAATGAGCCTTGGTTTCGCATCCTTTTTGGCCATAAGCTACTTAATAGCAGAATGATCTGTGTAGACGATTACCTTATTTCCAATCAAATAGGGACGAGCAATTCTTTCTCTGTTGTGGTGTAATTAAGTTGTGCATCATTAAGAGTGTGACTCACATAGTAAATAGCATGGAAAACTTTGTTCTTTCACTGCCCCAAAGCTGCCCCTACTGCGTAGTCACTTGCATCACACATCAATTCAAAAGGTAACTCCCAATCAGGTGCTACTACAATAGGTGCTGACACAAGTTTCTCCTTGATTTTTACAAACGCACATTCACAGTCTTCATTCCACACAAATGGAACATTCTGCGCCAAAAGAGTTGAGAGTGGTTTGGCGATCTTCGAAAAATCCTTGATGAATCTCCTATAGAACCCTGCTTGTCCCAAAAAACTTCTAACCCCTTTCACAGTTATTGGCGCAGGTAACTTCTCTATGGTCTCAATCTTCGCACGATCAACTTCAATGCCCTTAGCTGAGATACGATGCCCCAAGACTATACCTTCACGCACCATGAAGTGACATTTCTCCCAATTCAACACCAAATTTGTCTCCTCACATCTTTTCAACACTAACTCCAAATTGTAAAGACAATTATCAAATGACGTACCCACCACAGAAAAGTCATCCATAAACACCTCAATTCCACACTCTACCAAATCTGAGAAGATAGCCATCATGTATCTCTGAAAAGTACCTGGTGTGTTACATAATCCAAATGGCATTCTCCGAAAGGCGAATGTACCATAAGGACATGTAAACGTGGTTTTCTCCTGATCTTCAGGTGCAATAGCTATTTGATTGTAGCCAGAGTAACCATCCAAGAAACAATAATACTTATGTCCTGCCAATCTATCAAGCATCTGATCCACAAAGGGCAAAGAAAAGTGGTCCTTTCTTGTAGCCTTGTTCAACTTCCTATAGTCGATACACACTCTCCATCCAGTCACAGTCCTGGTAGGAATCAGTTCATTTTTTTCATTCTTCACAACTGTCATGCCTCCCTTCTTGGGTACAACTTGCACTGGACTTACCTAAGAACTATCTGAGATTGGGTAAATTACTCCTGCATCTAACCATTTCAGAACCTCCTTTCTCACCACTTCTTTTATTGTAGGATTGAGTCGCTTTCTGCATCAATGGATGGTTTGCTATCATCCTCCATAAGAATACGATGCATGCACATGGATGGACGAATTCCCTTAATATCTGCCAATGACCAACCAATCACTGATTTGTGAGTTCTAAGCACTCTCAGTAATTTATCTTCTTCTTCGTTAGAGAACGACGAAGATATAATTACTGGAAGTGTGTCTGATTCACCCGAATATATATAGCTCAAGTGTGCTGGTAGAGGCTTCAACTCCAATACATGTGGTTGCTCAATTGATGGTTTAGAACGTGCAGAACCTTCTCCCAATTCTTCAAAATACTTTCGCTTATTTGGTTCAAAAGAATCCATCCAATTCAAATATGCCTGCACCTCTTCATCTTCCAAATCAACAAGATCATCTTGTATTAAGCTAGCCTCCAAGGGATCCAATCGACCTACATGGCTAGGCACTATAGCTTGTACATCATCAATGCGGAAACAACTGTTGCTAGCTTCAGGGTACTTGATAGCTTTGAACACATTAAATATCACTTCTTCTTCTTGCACCCTTAGTCGCAGCTCTTCTTTTTGAAAGTCAATGAGTGCTCTTCCAGTTGCAAGGAATGGTCTCCCAAGAATAATAGGAATCTCATTGTCTTCTTCCATGTCCAACAATGAACTTATCAACTATGACTAGCACATCTTCAATAACTCCTCTGGGATGCTTTAGCGAGCGATCAGCTAACTGCATGTAACAGTTGTAGGTCTCGCCTCACCCAATCCAAGTTTCTTGAAAATAGATAAAGGCATTAAATTAATGCTAGCTCCCAAATCACACAAAGCTCGCTCAAAAACAACATTGCCAATTTCACAAGGAATAGTAAAACTCCCTGGATCCTTGAGCTTTTGTGGTAGCTTCTTTTGGAGAATAGCGCTGCACTTCTTAGTAAGTGCGACTGTCTCATAATCTCCAAGTCTTCTCTTATTCAAAAGGATGTCCTTCATAAACTTCACGTAACTCGGCATCTGTTCAAGTGCATTTGCAAAAGGAATATTAATGTGAAGCTTCTTAAAGACTTCAAGAAATTTAGCAAACTGTTTGTCAAGCTTGTTCTTCTGCAATCGTTGAGGAAATGGCACCACCACAGGTGGTTCTTGTGTGGGCTGCGGTTGAGCTTCTACTTTCTCTTCCTCTTTCGCCTCATCTTTTACTCCATCTTTCTCAACATTCTTGGTTCTCACTGGCTCCTTTAACTCTTTGCCACTTCTCAAGGTGACAGCTTTACAATGCTCTTTACCCTATCTTCTAGGATTCACCTCTGAAGTACTAGGTAAATTTCCTTGTTGTCTTTCTGAAAACATCGTAGCCATCTGGCTAAATTGAGCCTCCAAATTTCTGATTTGTGCAGATTGGTTCTGGAGATTTGTCCTAGTTTCGTTCATAAATTGAGTCTGGGAATTAGCCAACTATGTCTGCGAATTCGCCAATTGAGCAATTACCTCTTCCAAGTTCACCTTTTTCTCTGGTGGTAGGTTATTCTGCTCAGGCTGCAACACATTCTGAGTATTTCCCTAGGAAAAATTCGGATGATTACGCCATGCTGGATTATATCTGTTAGAGTACTATTGTGCTGCTGCCCATTAAAATTCCCCACGTACTGTGCTTGTTCTGCTGTGCCTTGCGCAAATGGATTTCCAACCTGACATTCTGCACTATGATGTGGACCACAACAAAACTCACACACCACTGCCGCTTGGACAGCATTAGTAGTTGCCTGATTATTCTGCATGTGCTTAGCCAAGTTGTCAATTTTTGCCGCCAAAGCAGTTATGGCGTCAATTTCATGGACCCAGCTGTCTTCTTTGGTATGACTCTCTCACTCGACCACTGTTGGTGGTTCAAAACATTATCCTCCAGTAACGCATAAGCTTCATCTGCTATCTTGTTCATTAAAGCTCCTCCTGCTGATGCATCAATCAAAGTTCTTGTAGAGCTAATTAACCCATTGTAAAAATTATGAACTTGCATCCACCTAGGTACTCCATGATTAGGACACTTCCTCAGCAATGTCTTATACCTCTCCCACGTTTCACACAGAGTTTCTCCTTCATGTTGCGCAAAATTATTAATTTCTATGCGCAGCTTCACTGTCTTTCCAGGTGGGAAAAACCTTGACAAAAACTTGTGCACTAAATCCTCCCAAGTGGTGATTGAATCTGAAGGCAGCGAGTTCAACCATTCCTTAGCTTGATCCCTTAAGGAAAAAGGAAACAAGCGAAGGCGCAGAGCTTCATCAATGACTCCATTGTACTTAACTGTTCCACAAACTTCGAGAAAATTCACAATGTGCTGGTTAGGATCTTCAGAAGGCAATCCATGGAACTGAATATTCTGAATCAACTGTAGTGTCATTGTCTTCAAATCAAAATCATGCACCTGAATCGCTGGCCTTCTAATCACAGGTTGAATTCTAGTGGGTGGTAATGCATACTCTCGCAGTGTTCTAGGTGGATTTTCCTAATTAACTGCTTGATTATTTCCGTCCTGTGCTACCACGATATCAGCCATATTCCTTTGCAATTGATGAGTTGTTGTAGTAGCTCTTTTCTCCTTTCTGTTCTTCCGACAGGTTCGTTCTATTTCAGGATCGAAAGGCAACAAATTACTACCTCCTGACTTTCGCATGCACGTAAAGGAATATGTTCCTGAAACACACGTAATGAAAATAAGATAACAACACAAAACTAAATAAAATCCAAAGTAAAATCAAAGCTATTTGGTATCGATATTAATAATTGACACAGTCCCTGGCAACGGCGCCAAAAACTTGTTGTGTGATTTCTAACGCAAGTGTAAGTGTCACAACAAGTAATAAAATGATGAATAAAGATCGTTCCCACGAGGACTGAGATTATTAACTACCGAAATTGGTTTAGCTTTAATTTTATCCAGATGACCAAAATTTGAGAATTTGTAATTAAAAACTAAAGAGATAACAAAACTAATGAAAATAACAACTAAACAATTGCGAATTTGATGGAAATTTGATTCAATAATTGGGGAGTTCTAGGGATTACGATTTCACCAAGATTTATCATACTCGAATCTGTTGATTAATTCCAATTGATGACTATTCCTTATGCTGCCAGCAATCTCGCTAATGTAAATATTAATCTTTCTCAAGCATTAATACCCTATCCCACTAAGCAAGCTACCTACATCTCTGTGATAACTGTGAACTTATGGAATGCATTAAATCCTAGAAATTTAAATGCTGCATTAGATCTCATAACTATCTCTAGCTTATGACAATTTAATGATACTCCACACATGGTCTAGTTGAGTTATCACTTCTAAGTCTCAAACTATACCACAAAACAAGCAATTATTGGCCAGATAATCACAAGCATTACGTATAGTGTGAAATATTCAGCATAAAAATAGAATAATCAATCAACTAATCAATTCAACATAATTCGAGTAATCAAAGTCTGGCTACATCGTAGCCCTAGAAAAGTAATCTAGCAACTCATAATCAACGTAAATGAAATCCCAAGTCTATTAAAAGTCATGATGAGAGAAAGAAAACTCTGAAAATCTCAAGAAAGTCATGGCTAATCTCGTCTCTGATCCGTCCTTCCTCGCCAATCTTGTAGTTTCCTCGCGTTTGCTGCTCTCCAAACTTTGGTTTTTCTCTCTAGAACTAGCTGCCTCCCAAAAAACTCTCTTTTTTTCAACGTCTAATATCCTCCTTTATCGTAGGGTTTCCTTCTTTTTGCATTTTTTTTACCAAATTGCCCTTAAAAATCCTGCAACACTGCGCAGCTGCTCTATGACAATGCTACTTCTATTTTCTCTTTAATTTCTTCACGAACTACATAAAAGATTGCCTCAGTCATTTTCCTTCAATCCTGGCCTCAAAAATCCATCTCTCATCATATAATTCACCTACATCACAAAACAAACATGGAACCAATTAAATTGCTCATAAATTACTCAAGAACTAACCAAATTTAAGTGAAAAGGCGTTGAAATAATATATCAATATTACACCTAACACCCAGTCCCTTCCAGAAGCAATACGAGAGTCGGGACCACTCCAAAAAAGGTTGATTCATTTTCCCTTACGAAATGCAATTGAGGACTTGAGCGAAAAGCGATTGATAGCCACTTTTTGGGGCTGCATGAAGAGGCAGAGAAGTACTCTTCCTCAAAAGCTAGTCAACTCAATCAAGTACCCGAGATACAGTACAACCAAACCTCGATCAAACTCGTAGATTACATACTCAAAAGTGACATGAACCAAAGGCCCTTTCCCCCCGAATTCCTCCGGCGTGAAATTTCCACCTCTGTATTTGAAAAAAATGAGAATTGTGTTATATGTACGGACCAGGGTAAATTTTGCAGTTCCGCACACAAAGAATACACACTCCCCTACCTACTCGATCTGTATGGGGGCGAGATAAGACCTGAAGATCAATAGTTTTTTTTGCCGGAAGAATTTGAAAAACGTTTCAATGAACTGGATTTCATTGATATGAGAATCCGTGAAAACACTTTACGAGGGGACCCCCTCTCCTTATTCCGCTTTCCTATTATTCCATTAGAAATGAAAACAAGGAAAAATCAAAAGAAACGAGGAGTTGATCAAGGCATTTAAGAACCTAACGGGAAACTTTCGCTCTGTTCAGTACGAATAACCCAATCTTCTTGATTATATGGTTTGGCCATTAAGGGCGGCGGTCAGAGTACTTGACCCCACAAAGTTTGATAGATATTCTCCACACGTGACACGATATAGCCCAAAAAGGACCTTGCTCGATCAGAAAAGAAAAGTCAATTTTCAATCAATTGAGGATCCAATCCACTTTCAATCAATCGACGACTGCTCCTCTTCCATTATGAACGTCTTAAAGTGTACCATTCAGAAAAGGTAGGGTTAGAGGGCGCTCTAAGGAGGAGATTTGTAAAAAGGATTCCCAATTAATTAGTAGGCGAAGGCCCTCATTAAATAACTTAGCTCGAACGTCTAGAGTCAGATGCTTAACCTATGCCATCCCTTTCAGCCTTAGAAAGTGTTATTCCATAATCTATCATTCTAAAAAATTCCCCAAAAGGCCCCCGAGCTTGACAAGTCCAGCAAAAACGTAGAGAGAGCAAGCTCCACCTAGCTTAGCCTATCCAATATCCGATTCAAAAAGAGCTTGGATTGTTGTTTTTCCTCTCTCTGTATAAAGTAAGTTAGTCCAAGTGTTGGGCAGAGCCCATTGTCAAAGGATCATTTTGTTGGAATGCTTGCTTGAATATAGCTACTCCCATTAAAAGGAATTTTGTACTCTATATGGTATGGCTACAAACCGAATGAAGAAGTCGAAAGCAGTTCATCACCTGTGGGAGCTTGCTGATAGTGAGAAAGCCATAATCTATCTATCAGATTTCCTATTTGTCTATCTGTCTGGTGAAGAGACTCTCAATAGGGCAAGCACCCAATACCTCGTTGAGTCCAAAGCTCCAACTCAAGCAGTTTAGTCCTAACAAGAGATGTCTGCCTTCGTTCTCGCTCAAGCTAAAGCTCAGTCTACTAGCTCAAGTCGCAAGTCAAGTAATGGAGATCCAGTGACAGACAGAAATGAGAGTTAGACTGGAATGCAAGAATGAATCTAAAAAAGGTCTGCTCCCGCATTCAGGATTGTGACTTTGTAGGTTTTTAGTAAAAGGTATACGTAAAAATATGATTTTCTTTACCCGGACTATACCCTGTGTATTCTACTCGTATCGTAGCATGAGACCCTCTCAGAAGTAGTTGAAGATCTAAATCTGAAATCCTGGGCTAATTGATTCTTTAACTCTATCTGTCAATGGGGAGATCCGATGACGGACTCCATAGACCGTGCATTTTTCTTTCTCCTACTATTAAGGTGGGGTGGTTGGGCTCACATTGAAGATTGCGGATCGCTTAGCATTGGGGTAATTTACTTCACTGATAAAGATAGAGAGGGTGGTTAGCATCAGCGATCTCATCCTTGAGTCCTCGGACGAAGGTGAGACCAATCAACTTATGATTAACGAAGTCCTTTCCAACTCCGTCGAATGGTTTCACTCCTCTTTTCCCCCTTATGTCAGTTCCTTGTCAGTCAATTGACTCCCCGTCCCTCAAAAGATTGTCGAACTTCAGGTTATTCATCGATATATGAGTAATCTTTGGCGGTCAGAGAAGATAAGATCTCTATGAAAGCAGGAGGTCTTAAACATTTGTTTGTCTTCAAATGCAGGAAGGTTAGACATTCAGTTCGATAAGGGAAGGTTCCTACATATTAATTTGAATTGATTGATTGGGAAAGCTGGTTTCGTAGCATTAGAAGCTAAGTATCTAGAAAGAAGGAGGAATGAGGATGTGGAAAAGAAGAGACGGTCTTAGACCTTATCTTAGCTGTTTAAATAAAGCAGTGGCTAGGTCTCTATCCCCGGATTCACTGAAAAAAAGGTTTTAGATGGGATGGACAGAAGAGTTTGAATGGACGAGTGACTTTAGGGTTCCACTAGTTCAAAAGGCTAAAAGCCGGAGTAGTTGATCCAGTAGTTCTAAATATAGATAGAAGAATCCCGAATGAAAAACCATCCACAAATGTCAATTCATTCAAAATAAAGAGTGCAACAATCTTTTCCTTTGACACAAGTCCCGTAAACGAGTGAAAAATGCCTTGTAACCTTTCCCTTTTCCCTTTTAGCCAGTCCAAGAGTTCAGTTCACTCGAAAGCGGGTAGCCATTAAGGAAAGCGGCTGTTGGATATTTGGTTTGAACCGCTTGCCCCACCCATTTAAGTACTGGTGAGAGGGAAATAGCGCTCCTACCCTTTACCCAAAGAGTACAAGAACGGTAATCCACCTATTGGTGTGCTGCTGCCCTCAACCGACCTGATCGTCCCAATCCGGTTGTCCTCAATAAAAATATATCCACAATCTCTTATCTAATGAATATTAATTTGCTATCAAATTTGCCATTGCCTAGCTACCCATTGCTAGAACTTCCAAGGCAAAGGTGGTTGGTGTAGTAAGGTAAACAACTCCTCTTTCTGAAGAAGAGTGCTTGCCCAAGCTATCTTAAAGTAAAGCTCTAACGGTTAGCTATAGGTAAAGTTCTCCTAGAGCTGAAGACACAAGGCGCTACTCCTTCAGAAATCGGGAATCCGCAAGAAAGGATAGGACACAGAATAAGGACCTAAAGTTGTTTGTCGGATGAGACCGGGAACCGAAAGATGTCTATCAAAGAGCGAAAGGGACTGACTAGACGGCTGTCAACCAGCTCTGAAGATTGCAAAGCTTTTAGAGTGCCCCTTGAACGGAGGGCAAGAAAGAAAAAATAGAACTCTATCCTAGCTATTGGGGAAGGGGAGAGGGGAACTGAGGTAACCATCAAACTATAGAACCTCACCTCAAACAAAGGCCCTCGGAAGAGCCTGAAGTAGAGAAACCTACAAATAACAGAATACCTGCCAAAAGCTTCACCTCGGTAAACCTTTGGAATACAGATCGTCGAGCCGTCGACAACTCCTAAGGTTCACTAAAACAAGGGGTACTATGCAAAAGACTATTAAGTGACCTGCCGAGCTGACGACACCAAGTGGGCCGCACATTTGAGGACTCAATATGAAAGAGAAAAGGTTTCTTCTCCTTATCAGTCGAGTTACTTCATACCTTTAATCGCGAAAACCTTCGCTTGCTTGGAGGCTCACGCAACACAACCTAAGAGCAGAGCCAAGCCTAACCATTATAGTCAGGAGACGCGCGGGTGGATAAAAATGCCTGTAGATGAGGTAGGCGAGGGAACCAGGACAGAAGCTTCTTTGAAAACCAGAGGTTACACACAAAGATTCACCATTTCATTTCATTAACTAGGCAAATGACAATGACATGCCATAAAAAGCGATCTATTATTAACATCCAAGATAAGTAAGTAAAGAATCTAAAATGCGAGAAGTAGCTCTTGCTGCTTGGATGCATGCACCTAGATCCCCCGCTCACTCATCGTCCTAATCATGGCTTGTTGTAAAAATGTATTGGAGTAGATATGTCACCAACCAATCTCTTTTTTCCATTCCTATTTCTTCCCTTTATCATGCTTGGGAAATACTGATCTTAAGGTCCAAGCATATCAGGATCAGGAGATGCTTTAGCTTCCTGTTCTTGTTGGCCAGAGAAGAAAGACTAGACTAGTCTAGTTCCATAGAACAAGTGTAGGGTAATCTATGGCTATATGCCTAGTCAGTGTAGTGGTTGTTCCGTATGCTGGTGTAGGAATGTGACACTAACAGTCTCAGTTGATTCAATGGATCAGGTAGGGGTTTACATACCTTAGTCCGAGTGAGAAGATTTCACCTTCGCCAATAAAGGTAGGACAACCAGTGCTAGAAGTCTTGGAATTCAGAGAGCTATTCGGGAAGAAAGAAAGCCTGGGCTGATTATACTGAGTGGATAAGTCCCTTAAATGATTCCACAATTGCTCCCGAATCATAGTACTAGGACTTGCATAAACGGTAGAGCATATCCACGGGTTCGAACTGTTCCCATTAACCATAAAAGTGATGCATTGGTGCATGGAGAAAAGAATATGGACATGCAGGTAGTGAGATTTCCATAGTACCCATATCCCACCTGAAAAGCCATTAGGATCCATAATCTCGGTAGAGTCGTACCCCACTCCCAAGAACTCCGTACACACTCAAAAGGTACATGCGTTTCCAATACAAAGAAAACATCAGGTCTATGCTCACGGTACAAATCCGTTACATGTCTTTTGGCCTCATCATTGCCTGCACCTCTAATATTCCATGCCAACAAAGAGAATTGATTAATCATGATCAAAGGACTAAAGAGAAATTAAACACTATCTCAATTCATCAACCCAGCACGGATGGCTTCATTAACCTCATTTTCACCTTAGTTTCTTGCATTCAAACCTGTAATGATCCTCCTAGGACTCCTGATCCTACCCCTTATGGTACAAATATCAGACTCAATGTTAATGTTGGTATCTTTAAGATGAGGTAGGTCGCCAACTAGCAAACTATGGGCCTCAGATGTAGATGGGTTAGGGGGTTGTGGGGGTAGCATCGTAAGGTGATTAGGGTCTGGAACAAATGGGGTCACTTGAGTAAGAGAAAGCAAAACAGGAGGCTGAGATAAGGGTTTAGGATCAGGATTCTCAATCTCCATATTGGCCAGGGCTTCAAACTTATTGCCTTAAAGAGAAAATCTGCCGCATTCTCCGGTTTCACTGCCTTCCTTCGATCTGGTCGTCTGTAACAATCAGATCTTTCACTTTCTTATATAAAGCTACTTTGGTGTAGGACAAAGAGGAGTGGAGCAGACTCATGCCTTAGCCACTTGGCTACGCTCCTCTCACTTTGTTCTCAACTAATTTAGTAGGAAGTTTGAAAGATAAGAGATCCCTCTTATTTATTGTTCATAATGGATTGATATCCCGCTTTCTTCCTTTTGCCAAAGCCCCTCCCTTCCGAATGGTTACGGGACTAGAGCGAGTCATACAACGGTTCCGAGTTCGTTAGCTACTTGGCATGGACCAGACATCAGCGATTTTGGACACTACCTACGAAAAATAGAGATCAAGTTAATATGCCCTTCATCAAGAAGTTTGCACGAGACTGTACAATCTAAGCTAGAAAGATAAGATATTTGCTTTTTTTCTTTCTAACTCTTTCGATCTACTTGTGTTAAGCAAAGCCGAAGTATTTAGTTTCTTTCTATCCGGGTTCAAAACAAGTTTCCCTCTTTATTTAGATACGGGATGGCTTCCTTGTTGGAGTACGTAATGGTTCAGATAAGGACACGTCGCTTCTTTTCCAGTGCCCTAGCCAAGCTTAAAGTCGAACGGACTTAATCTCCGTGACTGAGGGGAGCATAATAACCTATGCTATCGCCGGGCATTCTTCTTTGTGGTATATATCATTCTACAGAAGAGAAATGAGAATCAACATCTTTTTCCACTGAAGCTCAACACGCGCGCTTTGAATCGCTTTGCTGAACAGGGCACCAACCATATTCCCCAACTCTCGAGGCAAGGTAAACCTTAAACATCGCGGAAACTCATCGGACTTCTAATTCAATTTAGGCTCACTTTTCACACCAGGTAAATTATTTCAACACACAAAAATTAAAGGACAAGATTCGTCGAATTGATGATATCTACACCCTTACCCTTACGAGAGGGAAGACCAGCTCGTCATGGGGAAATGCTTTTTTTAAAAGGTCAGTAACAATGCGATATTCCATAGATAAGCAAGAAATTGAAGCTTCTATTTTGATTTATGATGTACCGACTTGAATTCACTTTAGGAAAGTCTTTCTTTCTCCTTAAAGTTGGTGTTTGCCCCGCAGCACGAACATGTCGTGGTAAGAAAAGAAACCCATAACATTCTTCTCCTACTCAATATCGTTCCGCCAAGAAATATCTTTAACTGGTTTATTACTGAGTTCATTACTTGGATCTGTTGAAATCTGACCCCAGTAGTTTCCCATTCTGTTGGACCAGTCACTACCCTGAGACTTTGTTAGCGAAGCTGGGAAACGAGCAAAGCTCGTCTGCCTTCCCTAAGGCGCGGTTTTGGGGAAATCTAAGCCCGAGTGATCCCCCCAGTTCCCAGGCCTAAGCTCACCTGTTTTTAGTTTTGTATCGATCACTTCTAAAAAAAAAAGATCTTTCTCTTCCCTCTTTCGAACATAGTAAGTATATCTAGTTCTCATGCATCCTAGGGTAAGTTGTGTACTAAGACACCTATTTTCTATGCTTAACACAATCCCCCTAACATTTTCCAGCTATATATCAGGTTCGAACAGGTCGTCTTTAGGGCAAGTCCTGGCTCGGTTGTAATGTCAACCAAGACAGACAGCCAAGCCGAGGAGGCAGGTAGATTAGGAAGCCTGAATACGGAAGCTGACTTAGTCTCAATCATTTTTTTTTGTTTGATCAAAACAAGGAAAAAAAGCCTATGTGGTGGGTTCGACTCCCATAAGAGCGCACATTAATTACCATTCAGCTACTTTTCGTTCAAGGAAGATTGAATGAATCAACTATTTAATTTAATAGTAAATTAATTAGCTAGATGGCATTTTTTTTTCAAGTGTGAGAGATTTCTGGGGGTCACATTTTGTCTTCTTTGAAAAATGGGAACAGAGGATCAACTCATAATCATTGATAATGGCATTTCCGCGGCCTGTAACACATCATCACGTGAAAGCCCCCACCTTAAGGTCATTCTTGACTTCACTCTTAACTCCTTCTTTCTAGCACTTCTAGCTTTGGAAAGTGAATTAGTGCTTTAGTTAGACAACGACAACAAAGGCACGAGTGAAAACAGTTCAAGATTCCCTCTTGCTTATCCCTTTCCCTTCCCTCTCTCCTCTTATGGGAAACCTCTTTCACTATCTCACCTCTACATGAAAGGCTTTCCCCCTCGGGAAATGTATAAGAAGGAAGTAGTGTTTTCTAGAGTCAAGTAAGCACAGATGAAACTAGAACCTATCTCATAGTATGCTTTCGAGTGTCTTGCCTTCTACCAATTAGGGGAATTCTATTACATTGAATCCAATCAGTCAAGCAAAGAAAAAGAAAGGGTACAAGCAGAATTGAACTAATGATTGACGGTCTGACCTTACAGGGCGTGACTCATCGTCCTTAAAGCACTAAGTTATTTACAGATATTATAACGCGCCCTATCTATCTTTATCTTTCTTCTCTCGAGAATGGTAACAGGGTTTGATCGATAGTAACAAAAACATCAGAATAAGGAAGATCAGCCTACCACACCCTTATAGTTTAGGATAGTGCTGAACTTATTAATAACTACTTTGTCGGAGATGCATTCTTTTCTATTGGCAGAGATAGAGTGGGCACTAGGTTTTTCCTCATCGACAATGAGTTACATTGCAACAAATAAGAGTCCAATGAGTTGGAGTGAAGAGTAACCAGCTCTCTTTTATATACAAAAAAGATCAGCGTTATTGTTTGGGGACATCATTGGCTTCATTCCTATCCCAACTGTCGAATCCAAAGCCTAAGCCTAAACTATCACTCCGCCTTTAACTCGTTTGCAAACAATAGAATGACATTCAGGAGTTGAATCAAATCAGCAAGGGATGAGAGAAACCCGCGGTTACTTTGCTCAATGCGCCTTCTTTCTTTGAATGTTTAAGCCTAGCAAGATCTTGCTTGCTGGTTGATTTATCCACTCATCCTAACTAACCCCAACGTAGGCCGGAGAGGCCTGCCCTAGCTCCAACATCGAGGTGAGGTCTATAAATCCATTTTCAAAAAGAAAAACGTAGTTTTCAGGTCTTTACGAGTACTCTAAGAGCTTGATTCAAAGCACTTGTTATTCACTCTTCAAAGGGCAAAGAAGAAGTCATCTCCCTTGCTGGAGGAAACTACATTTTTATCCTTTCCCACCCTCAACCCATATTCGATGCAGGAGTCTTGTCTCGTCAGGATAAACCAGGATAACCCGCGTTCACGTGGTCCCATGAGTGGTTCAAAAAGGGTCCAAATGGAGGTCCTTTTCGGGTTGCTCCTATATATTCTACAAGAAGGCTTACGTTTTTCTTCTGTCGGGCGCATGATCTCCGGCTGGGCCAACTTCGGTCCCATTATATAAATGTTTATATATTAGACGTACTCCCTAGGCTTGGCAATCGAAAATAAAATAAAAAATTGGGAAAAGGATACCCCAGACCAGGTATCCTTAGACCTTTCGTTCATCCCTGCGGACGAACTGATCAAGTTGAAACGTAAAAAATGATATTTATCCCTTTCCTAACAACCAGCCTTGATGCAGCATCTAGGTAGTTCTCATCAGGAACCATTGTAACAAAGTAGGTAGACCATATTGGGGGCCTCTTCTTCTTTCCGAGAGATTAAAGAAGAATGAAAGACGCTTTTTTCAATTGAAGAGCTCGACCAGACGGTTCAACTGAATCAAGAACTGAAACAGCCATCATGGAGTGATTCCGCAACTTTCCATCCACAATGATGGATGAAGAAATGAGCTAGCCACTCCTCAAAAAGAAAAAAACTAGGCCATACTCAGCAGCAAGGCAAGGAGATTTGAACCTACTTTTAGAAAAGAAGAAAGAAAATGCGCCAATGTCAATGTATTTGACCAACTGATTGGATTAATTACGCTCCTTAGAGATAGAGAGATTCACTAAGCAGAAAGGCGGATGCGACCAATTAAATTCGACTTCTTGCAAGGCATAAAAAAGATTTAAGCACGGCGGCACTGCTAATGGATTTGAAAGAACAACAAGACTAATAGTAAGACTTTATTTATTTGGAATCGATTCTTTATCATTGTCCCACCCTTTCTTTGAACCATGTCAATGATCGAACTTAAAGATATGAACTGAGTGCCATTTGATGAGTAACTGAGAACAAATGAGAAGGATATAGAAAGAATGAAGTAATGAAAGAGGAAGTAATTGCTAGTAATAACGACTTGTCACGATCCATTGGTTCATATAGAATCCATGTCCTAGGTGTATCAAAAAACATTCTTTTCGCTAAGCGTATATAATAAAATAGAGTGAAAGGGTCCACCCCGAAACCAAAAGAGTACTAACTAACAGCTGAGTCATCTCCGAACCATAGGAGATAGTTGCCCATCATATGGCTCACAACTTCACTTGCTTCTATGGGAGGCTCGTTCCGGGCAGGTTCGGATCACTTACAATACACGACTCTACGAAGGAAGGGGTTGGGTTAAGAGCGTTTTCAATATGATTCTTTTTTCCTATTTCTTCGATGAGAAATGCGAGTTTGTTTTGTCCACTTTCTTCATCCCTCTCTATCAAAATGATCAAAAAGGGTCCAAATGGAGCTTCTTATTCTCGTGTTTGATCTCTTCCATCTCTGCCTCGCTCGTTGTCACCTATGTTGAAGAAAGGTTTGGAACCCTGTAGAGAATGAAGAGGGGCCAACTCCATTCCTCTCCCTATTGGTCGAGCATCTTCAAACCTCTCAACAGTGCTTTTCGAGGCTCCTATCTCCCCCTGAATAAGTAAGGCCCCGTTAGCCTGGGCGAAGATGGTGATAAAGAGTAAGGATTGAAGCCCCCTTAGCTCTGCCAGGCACTGGATAGGGGTTAGCTCTGTAAATGTGTAGAGCCAAGTGTAGCGTGGTATAGTAGTTGGCACTTCTAGGCCTTTTCCCGGCTATTGGATCACTCTAGTGCTTCGGGTACTACGGACTCTCTGCCATCCATTGAAGCAGAGCCGTTTCATGAGCGCGGGAGGAGGAAGGGGGAGGGGGAGAGGGGCTAAGCGCAGTTCTTTGAATCAAAGGTTGAATGAAATCAATTATTTTTTAGATATCACAAGAGAAATCGGATAGGATAGATAGATGGATCTATCTTTCTATTCATATATATTACTAAAGAAAATTTGATATAGTTAAGTAGCATAGCAAGAAGCCCCAAATCCTTGATTTGAGACTGCACTGCTTTGGGCCTAGGAAGTGAAGGGAATGAGCTCGGCTGTTTCTCCTCTATACTTATTTTTCTCTGTGCCCGTTCTGCATGCACTTCGCGTGCCATTGGCCTTTGTTCTCCTCTTATGATTCATTGGACGGTTCGGATGGACTTCGCCGTTCTTTCCCAACTAAAATAGAAAAGGCTGTATCACATCAAGATGTTGATCCCAATGAGATGGAGAAATTGTAACCCCCTATTTAGACTTTTGGGCCCTTCATCTTTTTGAATCGAGACCCGACCCGGCTCGCGTCGTTCCAACAACCAACGGGGAGCACCTCAGTATAAGATCACGTGCAGTAACTGGGAGTCCTATTACACCTAAGGCCAACTTCAATTCACCAAACCAAGGTTCATCTCGTGTAGTGATTGTGGACTCGTACAAGGATATTGAGTAGACGGTTGATGTATCATACTCGACCCTATCTTTCGTAACATGCATTCCCATCCGTGTTGTAACTGATTCAGTAAACTACGTGTCTGGTGCACGGAGAAATGCCTTCTGTCTCCTAAACTGACTTACTCGTGGCAACCTTACTCCTACTGGGGCTAAGAAGTAAGCCCCACAACCCAAAGCGGCGAAGAACAAATAGAATTTGCTACAAAAGTCGGCTAACGGGGGTATTCCTGCGTATGAGAACATAGTAATGGAGAAGGTAATAGCCAAATTAAGATTCGTTTTGGCTAGAGCGCCCAAATCAGCTATATATTTGACACGGGTTTGCCGTAATGCTGAAACTATGGAGAATGCACCTATCGTCGTTGATGCATAAATAAAGATACCAATTAGTAGTGATTGAATTCCTTCTATGGTTCCACATGAGAAACCAATACGAATATAACTTACATGTCCAATTGAACTATGAGCTAGAAGTCTTTTGACTTTCGTTTGGGCCATGGCGGCCAGTGTTCCTAAGATCATAGAAGCAATGCTGCAGAAAAAGAAGATTTGTTACAATGTAGCTCCATAAGAACCATAAATAGAAACACGTGAAATATTAGCAGAAATAGAGATTTTAGGCCCAATAGAAAGGAATACTGTAACCGGGGTGGGTGAACCCTCATAGATATCAGATGCCTACATATATAGAGTCAAAAGAGATATAGAGTTCGAAGGGGATGGGGGTTTTCTTCGGGGCTCGAGAGATCGAATAGATAGGGCCCCACAAATTTTGAATTCGCCACTGGGGAATTCACACGAAAGGGAAGAATTCTCAACAAAAAAGTGCTCTCTGAACCAAATGTGAAAGTTGTTTTCCATCAGACGGCTGTTCCAG
Organism: Ehretia macrophylla; assembly: GCA_037974665.1. Lineage (NCBI taxonomy): Eukaryota > Viridiplantae > Streptophyta > Magnoliopsida > Boraginales > Ehretiaceae > Ehretia > Ehretia macrophylla. The sequence continues at coordinate 10,945,613 of CM075770.1, forward strand.
TAACTCTAATCTCGACTTGGATTATATATCCAAAAAGGTCCGCTCTTGGCCATCCACACACTGCTTAGCAGAGGCGTGGTTATTTGAAGTGGATTCTCTCTTTTGTAGTAGATGCCAAACCTGCTGTGCCCCATTGACTAAGAAGGGGGCGGGCGCAGCAGCTACATGGACCCCTTCATTTCTATTGTTGCCAGCGCTTTCCCGAGCCGAGCTGGAATTATTATAAAGGGAAGGCAAAACCCGAAGGCTGCTATCCTAATAGGTTAGCGGGCGGAACGAGGAGAGGGCCCGACAATCATACCACGACGGTCAAAAAAGCGTGTTCCTTTCAGATAAGACACACCGTAGGCCATCCTCGGCTTTCTTCATTTTTGATGAAAAACAAAGAAAATCTCGTCTTGATCTCTGAAAGCCTTTTCCTTCCCCTGCCGTATCTCCCTCCCTTCGTCGAGCCTTTCCTTTAATGGTTGGGGGAAGCATTCCCTTATTTGAACTTGGCGGGCATTCTTTCTAGCCTTAGTCAAATCAAGTAGGGGATGGGTTTGAACATAGACTCAAACATGATTTGAAGGGTCCTAGCTACGCTATGTGTTCAATACAAAATCTGGAAAGCTGTAGGGATGACAAAAAGGGGCACTTTCCTGTGTTGGACTGAAAAAAAAGGACCTAAGATAAGAGCGTCTTCTCTTAGCTTTCTTTCACCCGCGCCCGTCGCCCGGCCCGCGTTAGAAGGGAAGATTAGCAAAGTGGGAAAAGACAGAGGGAAGGGAGCAGCATCTTATTCTCATCGCCAGAACTTTCGGATTGGAGAAGCATTCGGAATGGGCTCCGCATTCATTTCGTTGGCAGAAAGGATACAGGGGCTTCGGGGAACCCAAAAATGAATTTGACTTAATAGATAGAATCAATGATAGATAGACAAGAGATAGATAAACGATATATAAATTTCTCTAAAAAAAAGAGGAATAGAATAGACATCTAAAGGGATGTCTATCTATCCTTTATTATCTCCCGATTTTTTTTTCTATCGTTATATCTGCTCTCTCTAAAAAAAATTGAGAGATAAAGAGCAGATGGATCCTATCCCCTATATCGAGTACTCATTCCAATCTATTGATAGAAAGATCTTTGTCAAATACCGGACTTTGCCTTTTTTTTAGGAATTCCTCATATCCAAGGCAGCTTATCACAAGCACCCCACCTCGTAAGACTAGTTGGTGGGGCTGTTCGCCTTTTGAATCAAACAAAGTAAGTTGTAGGGGCTTCATAGCTACTTTCATTCTAAAGGAAAGCGAAGAACCAACCTTTAGTCAATAGGAGCCCTACTTCCCTCTTTGCGACCTCATCATTTCAATTCATGGGCAAACCCATTTCTTAGTCACCGGGCTGAGCGCACCTTTGGTACTTAATAGGGCGAGCTCTTTGATAGTGACTTCTTTCGTTTGGTCGGGCGACGAAAGGATACTTCAATGGCGGAAACAACCGAAAACTCGAGAGAGTTGCCTTTGGAAGCGTTCGCTGGTAACCAAAGTGTCACTCCTTCCTTTTAATTATGTCGTGACACTGACTGAATCCAATCCATAAACCCAAAAATGAAACAAAGTGCGTTCCCTTTTGTCAAGTAGGTAAAGTAGGCATAAGGACCACTTTGCCTTAGACTCTATTGGAACAAACCAAAGAATGAGGCGGAATAGAGAAAGGAAAGAGACAAGGGTGGTCTTGCTTGGCGCGAAGGCTGCTGGTTCGGGTGTAGAGTACAGTACTAAAGGACCTTGGACTTCCAGGCGGTTTTTCTTTTAGGTTGCTGTTCACTGTTGGATCTCGCCAATACAGCCCCTATAGTTTTCGTTACCGAGATAATTTTTTTTTCATTGTTCCCAGGGATTTTTTGGGTAATGTGCTCCCATGCTGAAAATAGTCAAATCTGAACTTAATCTTGTCACTCTTCTTTCTTTCCTCGCGAGCAAGAAGTACAATAGTAGCGTGTGTTTCGTGATTCTACAGTGTTTTTTGCACTTGACTGGGTGGACAGTTGATCGGAAGAGAACTTCAATTTGCCCGGCCAGCAGGTGGGTGCCGTGCTGATCTTGTATGACAATGCTACAGAGCGAGTGGCTCTTCTAGGTGGGCAGCTATGTGACAACACTACAGAGAAAGCGTCGCTTTCATGTAACATGCTATGGTCTCAACGCCCTTACGAGGTAGTGATGAGTTTCACGTGCTCTAAGCCCGCCCAACTAAGGCTAGAAAGATTGGCCGCAATCTGAGCGGTACCACCCACCCTACCCTACCCTACCCTACCACCTATAGGTGGTTGTCCGTCCTACAGCCGACCGAAAAGGAACTGCAGTGATCTTGAATAGGAATCCTACAGCGATAAATAGAATCCCCATAAAAATACCACTAGATCGAGCACCAGTGATTTCATATCGGGCCAAAATCTTGGCTAATTGATCGAAGTGGGTAGCTCCAGTAGACCCATAGATCATGGAACAAATAGGGTGGGTAGGCCCAAGGACCACACTACACGTATAGACGCGAACCCCCCTCATTACCGTACGTGCAACTCTCACCGCATACGGCTCGCACAAAGACTCCTAAATCCATTCTAAGCCTTTTCTTCCACCTCTCATCTCCAATCCTCAATCAAACTTGCGTTCCCCAGGTACTATGAAATGGGGGTCTTTCCTTCGCCTATCGTATGTATCGGCTTGGCTTTGTCCCGAACAAGGAGGCATTTTGGCAGACGCATGCGTGTAGGAAGGTCGACGACTACATAAGCTAAAAGACTGCGACTACAAGACAAGCTGGAAGCGACTCACTTCTATTCTCGTTGGGATTGGATATAGATGAGGAATCTATAGATCGTAGTAGTTCGCCAACCTTTCTAACTAACATACAATACAATTTTACTTCAGGGCACGACCAAAAAAAGAAAGAGCTTCGCTCGGTTGGCCTTCTTATGCTGATGAATGCCTCTTTTCTCTTCTCTGAAGTTTACAAGAAACAAGTGGGAGAGGCAGGATTTGAACCTACGTAGAAAAACTTCAATAGATTTACAGTCTGTCGCTTTTAACCACTCGGCCACTCTCCCCTTCCCGGGCCGAGGCCCCCCTCAATGGGTTCTAATTCTAAGAAGGGGGCGGCGCCCTGAATCAATCAAAAAGCTTTTTGATTGATTTAATTGAAGGGAACTAAGACTATTAACTTAGCTAGCGTTCTGGGAGAATCTAGTCATTTAGTCAGTTCATACCAATCTATGCAAAGCAAGGGGTAAAGCTTCTACGATAGCTTCTCCCTCATGTAGTCGTCAGCCTTCCCCAGCCTCCCTTTGTCGCTTCTGGCGAAGCTGCGAGCCTATTTAAATTAAATTGCTTACGCTTACCAAGCCTAATCTACTAAAATAGGGCTATAGCATGCAAAACAAGCTTTCCCCCTTCGTTTGTTGTGTGTCGCGCTTCATCGCAGGCATTGAATGAATGAAATGAGTGGAGATCTTCCTTCCCCCTTGCTAATTACCAAGAACTTCATTGCCACTAGTGGCAAAGAAAACTTTGACCATCCTACCCAAAAATAACTCGGAGCCTAAAAAGAAGAGAGTTCAGTCTACAAGAAGCTGGCAGAGCTTTAGCCATTGGGCCACATCCATCTATCCTACCTAGACAGTAACCCTTTTCTTGTTCGTTCTTTGAATGAGGCTAGTGGAGACTAATTGCTTCTAGCCAATGAAGATACTAGTCCAGTCTTCCCAGTGGATCCTTCTTATCCCTAAGAATTGAACAAACAAAGTTCACCTATACGAGAGTGAGGAATAAAAACCAACAATCAACTTCCCACTTTTGATGTCCCACGATTCTGCTAGTTTAGAAACTAAGGAGAAGGACAGGGGTCACTAGGTCAATAAAGCGATAACTCAAAATTCTCCCCAAGTAGGATTTGAACCTACAACCAGTCAGTTAACAGCCGACCGCTCTACCACTGAGCTACTGAGGAACAACAGAGTTAAGGAAGTCGACTCTCGTTCTTTGGACCAACCTATGACCCAAAAAAATGAGTTCGTCACTCTTTTTCACATACACTAGGAGAAAGGGTTATGATAGCAAGCCCTTCCCCAGCCGGAGAGCCCCCAAGAAAAGGAGGTGGCGATCAACCATCCACTCTCGAGATTCATATTGATCAATTGATCTCCTCGTCCTACTAGTTCGCTAAGTAGACTTACTCTACTGAGAGGCAACAAAGGCTGGAACTCTTCCTGCCAAAAGGGATATATTTCTCATCCTAGGAGTTAGCGGGAAAGAGTCCCCTCTCTGTCTGTCTCTCCGAGTTTCGACTACTAAGTAGCACTTATGCTATTCAATCATAGAATCGATTCCGATCAAGCTGAAAAAGGTAAGCCCTATATATGTTATTAGTAAAGCGCTAACGCCCTATCTACAGTAAGGGGTCCTTTCTTGCTCGTTAGTGCTCTTTTTTGATTGCAGCTAGGTCAAACCTCTCCCGTTGGTTGAGCATCTTCAAACCTCTCCCTATCGGTCGAGTATCTTCAAACTTCTTTCTTTCTTAAAGTCAACTTTCTGGCTTGTTAGTCAAGCATTGAAGCCCCTAATGGGATATTTGAAGAAGGGCAGGTTTGGAACCCTATACCTATACAAAGGGCTGGTCTCGATCTCACTTGGTGGTACCCCTTTCAATGATTGTTGACTCAATATTGATTTCATGCTTGAGTTCTATTTCATACCCTCTATCCATCGAGTCAAGTAATTCGCTATCGGAAATTATTCCACCGCCTATCTCATGCCATCCTTCTTTTTTTGAATCAGTTCCTAGTGTCAGTCAATCAAGATTGGCCCTCAAGAGAGGGAAGAGCCTTTATTTTAGGTTAGGCCGGTCTCATCATTCACGCTTTTCCTCGTTCGAGAATCTCCATCTGCTTTAAGTAGGCACGAGCTAGAATCCTTATGTCAGCTTGGTTGTTCAAAAGACTGTCTCTTTACCCTTTGCATCTTCATCTTTTCGAAAGCCCAGACCAATTCTTCTGGATCTTAGTCCTATTTCAGGTGCAAAGCCTCTTCAATAAAGACCTCTTTCTTTTCTTTCTCCCCCATTTCTCATTTTGTTGATTGAAAGAGAATAAGTGCTATCCATTGAGTAAAGGGAAGGTTTGCTACAGTGATTCGGGTGGTTGGTAGCCCCTTCGAGAGTTGCGGGTCCTTGCCGCTGCATGAGTGGTAGCTCACGCACAAAACTCCTTCGACACGAGTCCTAGTCGTTGCGCTGAGGTCCGTTTCCCGACTTCCCTTGCGCGACTTGCACTTCTGATTGGTTTCATCCATCCCCAACCCTAATGAATGGACTATTCAGGGGTCAGTCAAGCGGTTCGGGTGTTCGGTTGGTTCCCTTTCGCCTACCCCCTCATAATCCATTAGTGGGTAGGGTGGTAAACTTAGAGGGCGCTCGTCTCCTCTTCAAACGTGTCCTCGACAACCTGGCAGTTCTTCGGTCTCCGCTTTTGGGGGCGGGAATGGTTGGTCGTTGAGGTTTTCTTTTCCTCAACCAATTCGGTTGTGTCAGCCCTGAGATTGGTCTAAAATTTGGTTATGAGCTGGCTGGACAAAGATGGATTGAGGGTCAGATAGATTTGAGTTCAAGTGGCATAGGACCCTCGATCGACCATAGGGCATATTCTACCCTTACCGAATTCATTCTATTGAAGCGTAGCGTAAAAAGCTCATTCTTATCTTGCATTTCTTTGGTTTGGAAGTTCCAGAATGTTGTATGTGGATTTCTAACAAAGGAAAGCCCCATTACCCTAATACTATGTCATTTGATTGATTAAAGTTCTGTGCTGCTCACCCTTTCTCGAGGCCAAGGACGGGGTCGAATCGTCATTCTAGGATTTGCAGTCCGATACATTTCCATTATGTTACCTAGCCAAACCCGCTACCTCATGTGCTAAAGTCAAACAGTTGTTCCTCCTTATCTGCTCCTTTTTTATCTACATATGCGGCGGCGGGTTAGCAGAGAAGGGGGGACCACTTCTTTCTCCTTTGCCTTGTTAAATCTTCCTTTTATGATTGAAAGTAGCAAGCCACTCTACTACTGGTACAGAGGCCAGATAGAAGGTTGCTAATCTAGCCCATCGGATCCATTGTTTATGCGGCAGTGCAATGCAGCTGAAAAAGGGAAGCCCCTTTTTATTAGTAAGGTATAGGTTGGGGAAAACTCCAAAACTAGGGTTCCAAAAAGCTTACTTTATATTATAGAAAAGTTTTCGAAAGGGGTAACCCTACTATACCCTTAAACTATAAGCTAGCACGCAACGGCTTTTTAGCCGTTGTTGATTGTTGCTTGCAGGCTCGAAAATCTCTCTTTCGCCTTTCATCCCTGTCTCAATTCTGATTGTTTAGCTTATTCCTTCGCAAAAGCGCTTGGTTCGCCCGTTGTTGTGTTGCATTTTGTGATCCTCTGCTTCAGTCTGCCTTTTTTGGATAGCCGGGACCCGACGTTGATTTCCGATTTGAATGTCAGCTCTAGGTTTTGGGCGGCCCATCTGGTTAGTTCAACTATCATTGCTGGAAGCCCCTACGGTTGTTCGACTGCTCACTCCCCATCTGCCTATCTCAAACTCCCAAAGCATATTTGGATTTCATATTTCATTTTCCTTTCATGCATCTTTCTTCTATCCATAGGTCGCCTTCGTGCAGATAGATCTTTGCTGGGGGAGATTGGTGCTCCTTGAGGTATGCCTTTCCTGTGGCTTGTTCCTTTATCTGTCTTTTCCATCCAGTGCCTGTACTGCGTCAGAAAATCTTCGTCTTCGATCTTTCTTCGCAACGTAATAAAGAAGTCTAACAGTTTCTCTCGACATCTGTCTTTTAGGTCATTGATCTCATAACTATAAGCAGGGGGTCTGCGTTCACTATTAAGCCTATGCCCGTCCATTCCTTTCAAGCTTGATCCTGCCCTGTCACTCGTTACCTTGTTCGACTGAACTCGTTGGCTCCGCGCTCTATTCGGTTGAAACCCGGTTCGAGAACTTTCTCTCATAGATTCCCTTCACCAAGTCATTGCTAGCAATCAGCTCTTATCCTTTGGTGTCAAAGGGCAAGTTTCTTTCTTGTCTTGCCCAAAAACTTTCTTTATTCTCATGTTCAAAAGACTCTCCCGCGGGAAGGTTTTACACATAGGGCCAGCTGCTTTCTTTATCTCGCTTGCCGTTAGTCCGTCTAGCGCCTTTCAGTTGGGGTCCGCCCTGGGGGTTAGATCGCTTGGGTTATTTTTTCTAGTATCAAAGGTAGTTAACGTGTCAACCATTCTTCTCCCATTAGACTTGTAAATCCTTTGCTCTTTTTCCTTCTCTCTTCCAGTTCTCTCCCTCTACTTTATTTGACAGGGGCGGAGAATATCACTATATCAATAACAATAAAAAAGTAGCAATTCTGTTTCAAATGGTTTGAGCTTGGAAGCAACTTGCTATCTATTGATAGGCGAGAACAGACTGCTATTGACTGCTTCGCCTATCTATTCTATTATGGCCGGCTTGGAGACATCAGAGGAAGACCATATTTTCTATCCGGGCACGATCATAGCTTCATTCATTCGTTGAACCTTGGGGATAACCATTAGCATTGAGGTCAATCACCACACCACCTCTATCATACATACGACATTATATGAAGCGAGAGTGCATGGTCAACACACACTTAAAGCGCCTACGTTCCGCTTGCAGCCAATACAATCGCAACCTAACTTGCACGAGATTCAAGAACCGAAGCTACTGGTAGTCCCAAGGGGACGACATCCTCCTATAATAGTTAGCAGTACTGAACAAATGAGTCATCAGTCCGGGGAAAGAAAATGACCGCCTTTGAAAAAAAAGGGAACTCGCTAGGCCTTCAGAACAAAGGTGATTCTGTTAATGCTTTAGACGATCTGGCTAATTCTACATACTTTTATCAAATTTTCTTCTATTAGAAAGGCGTAAAGGCGAACCTATAGGCTTGTTTAGCGCATTTCCAAAGGTAAGTGGTTAGGTTGACAAAGTCAATGCTACTAAGGACCAGGTGAAGAATGAAAAACGTCCGCTAAGGCCCACGGGATAAGGTTTGCAGATGCGATCATGAATCAAACCAGATCGAAACATTCAGTTGTCAACAAACAAAGCTGAAACGTCGACCACAAACGAAGGATGCCCAGGCTCCGGTTCTTGGGGTTAGGGTATTCCCTATTATGAGCCTACTCAGATCATAACTAAACTTGTTGATTCTCTTTCTCCTATCAGCCGGTCGACTTTAAGCAAACTTCGCATTTCCTGCTGAGATCCCAAGTCTCCAAGTGGGCCCTCTTGGCCACCCACGACCTTGGCTTTTTAGAGAATCCCGCTCCTGTGTCGTAGGACTTATAGCTCGGCAGTCCACCGGGTGGGTTTGTTTATCCTTCCAGTTTCGAGTGTCTTCTTGGATAGTTATAGCGGCCTATAGGTGCAAGATGTACCTTGTGGGGGGGGGGGGGGGGGAGGAGGGGGCAGTCCCCTGGACATAGTCCTTTCAGGCAGTGGCCGCTTAGTCCATGGTCCATTGGATGGTCGGTGCAAGGCCAGAAATTGGAACACATTGATTCCGCTTGTTCCCGTCCTTCTCTTCAGGGCCTATCCCTCGGTGTGGTCAGTACTCCATACTGTCGGGTAGCGAAACTTACACTTGTTCACTAATTATGACGGTTTACCAGGGCTTCTTTCCTCCTCCCTTTTCTGCTTACTCGTAGGGGTTCGGACCCCCACAAAGGGAGAGGGAGTCGACTGAACATCTCAGCCTTTGGCGAGAATTTCGCCCGCATCCGATCCCCAATTCTTGTTCACCCCGGATGATCGTGTTGGGTGAATTATGACGTCGTACGATCGTGTCGGGTGAGCAAGAGTCGCTTCGTCACACTAGTTACTTATGAGCTAACAGGTTATAGTTTGGCCAAGTATCCTACAAAGAGACTCCCAAGAACCAGAAGTATTAAAGGAATGGCCATAGGAATGGGCGCATCATGACATCGTAAGATGTCTCGCCCGAATGAATTAGTTGGTACTAGAAATGTTAGAAAAAGTGAATGAAAAGAGTAATGAGAAGTGAAAAGGACAGAGACACTTCCCAACCAGAAAACAAAGTTCCTACTGATGGTATACTTAGTGTAAGCGAGCTTTAAGATTACATCTTTGGAATAAAATCCAGTTAGAAAAGGAAATCCAATTAGAGATAAGCTATCCATGAGCATCATGGCATAGGTAAAAGGGAACGAGGAGGCATGCCCCTCCATCTTCTGCATATCTTGCTCATCCGACATGGCATGAATCACCGAACCTGCACTTAAGAATAGTAATACTTTGAAAAATGTGTGATTCATTAAGTGAAAGACGCTAACCGAATAGTTAGAGATGCCGCAAGCAAAGATCATATAGCCTAATTGACTGCAAGTTGAATAAGCTATGACCCTCTTTAGATCATTATATAATATTCCAGTGGTTGCCGCAAGGAGTGACGTCATAGCTCCTGCAAAAGTAATAACAATCAAAGCTGTAGGTAGGTATTCAAATAAAGGGGAGCACCTTGCTATCATGAAAACGCCAGCTGTTACCATAGTAGCTGCATGAATCAAAGCGGATACTGGAGTGGGTCCCTCCATAGCATCGGGTGACCAAGTATGCGATCCTATCTGTGCGGATTTCCTAACAGCACCAATAAGAAGTAAAATACAAATAAGAGTTATGGAATTCAATCTTATATTACAAGAAATCCAAGAATTTATGGGGCACTAGCACAAGCAAAAATGGTTGAAAAGTCTACTGTTTGAATGAGAGTAAAACAGCCCGAGAACTTCACCGTACATTTATTTACTATTGCATCTACTATTTGCGCATTTCTTCTGTGCTTTACTTGTTACTTTAAGTGGCTACTATTCATTCCATTTTTCAACTACTTAACTACCTTGAATTAGCAATTTTTTTAAATCACATTAATTGTTTTAGGAATGAGAAAAATGTGCATTTGAGCTAAAAGCGATAGGAGCACCTATTTAGAAAATGTTTTACCAATCTAGTGAATAGTATTACGTAACTAAACTAAGTGTTTTAATTAGTTAACATTGAATTGCACTTTTAGACTCGTTTTAAAGCCAACTAGGCTCATTTTAATAGTCAACTTATACACCCAACATAACTCTAACCTAATATATACTCAACTTAACAATTTTAGCTCATAAAAACACAAAAAAAAGAGAGATGCAGAAATTACTGTTCAAAATCCGAACAGCCCTTAGCAGCCAAAAGGGAGATCTTTTGCTCATCAAATCTCCAATCCAAGCCTTTCCAAGCCTAGAGCAAGTAGTTTAGGGTGTGTGTAAGCCTTCTAGGTGCTCCTACGCGCTTTAGGTGAGGGATTTCATGGCTCTTTTTGCATATTAAAAATGTTACACTTTTCTTGATTTGTTAGAAATGCTATCAAATGCTATTGAAATGCTTATCTATGCTATGGTACATTGTATATAAGTGCTAGAGAACACATTTAAGCCATTAGTTCGCATTTTAAACCATTGGAATCATTACTTTGATTTTATGAGGTGAATAGTGACGGATTTTTAGGGTTTTGGGTAATTGTGCGTATTGGCTTGATTCATTGCTTCTAATAGATGCCTTAGGTGCTAATGAAGGTAGTCCAATAGTCCCGTGCCCTCGAATTGCTCTAAACTTATATAAAACGTGAAATAGCCGACTTTTTAAAGGGGGTTTCGGGGTTAATGCTAATCCGGGTGGATTTAAGCTTCACATTTGGTATTCTTAGGTTACCTAGGTGCTAGAGAAGCTTTGCTAACCCTTGTTTGAAGCCCGGTTAAGGTATGTGTAGTTCAAAGCCATAAGAAGAAAATTGGGGCTTTTGTGGTAATTGCGAGTATTTGAATGTGTTTGAGGGTTGTAAAGGTGCCTAAGGGGTTAACTAGAAGCATGGTATAGGCTGCTTGCTAATCTAGAATCATAACTTGAGTTTGGAAGGAAAACGGGTTGGGTTACAAAGGGGTTTAAGTACAAATTCGCTTGTCTCACGCTTCTAAGACCTTGGCATGACTCCTTGTGTGTTTAAATATGGTTTCAAGTTGTTTTGGAGCTTTTGGTATAGTTTAATGTGTATCTTGAATATGCTCCTTTGTAAATCTCTTAATTGCATATATGAAATTGCTTCTTTTCTAACTGTTTCGAGGACAACCTACTTTGTTGTTCCTCCCATGTGTTATTGCTTCTATTGTTATTGTTATATTTGTTGTTATTAATTTGCTATCTTTGGACATGTGTAGGCTAGATGTTTGATAAAAGTGCTTAATGAAGTGTGCAATAGTTATATATGCTTGAATAATGTTTAAAACTAGCTAGGAATGTAAGGGAACCAAGCAAAATTCACGCGTGCACATGTGTGTGTGTTCAACCGTGGCTGTCCAGATTTTTTCAGCAAAACTAAGGCAATTTCAAGCTTAAAACTGTATTAATTGGAGAAGTATTAGGGGTTGAATTATATACCGTTAGAAAGCTTTACGAGTCTAGTTTCTAATGCTTTTTACGGTGCATTAATCGGAGATTTTTAGAATAAGTTATGATAATTTTGGTGAGATATGTCAGAATTGTCCTATTGCGCGAGAATCTGAATTTCATTGTTATTTTGCTAGAAGTGATGATATACTTCAACTCTAATTGGATATATTCGATAAAGACTTTATTGTGTAGTGTTCTTGGATGATTAGTAGCGTAATGGAGCTCTTATAATTATGTAAATTGTGATATAATTGAGATTGAATGAGTAAATAGAAATCATGAGTTAGTATGGAATGTAGCTGCCTTTCCCCTTGCCCTTTTACCCGTCTTGCTAAAATGTGAACTCATTTATTAAGTCATGTAGAGGTTAACTATAGCTTGAATGTCATACTACCTACATGAAAATAATTGTTTATTTATAAATGAATGTGATTTAGATCTATTGTTTATCTTGAATGCTAATTTGATTGGAAATGAAGACAAGTGTTTTGGTGTAGCATCTATTCTTTAATCTTATGATTTAATTTTAAATTGAAGAGTTAGTTTAATTGTGTAGGGGTTTAGTTAGAATGTAAGTTAATTGTGAAGTAGTTATTTATTGGCTTGTTAAATGTTATCTTTAACTTGAGTTTGCTATGAAAGTGAGATGAAATTGTTCTTATTTTAAATTGCTGTCAAGTTAATGTTGAAGTTATTGATAGATAGGCTCCCTATCCCGTGTCTTACTTGTGAAATAATGAATTATAAGTTATATTAAAGTTTGTTGAGCTAGATAATGATATGATTAGGATGGTTTGTTATCAGTTATAAAGTCTTAAGTGAAACACTTATTTCTTGAATAGTTAGCTAACTAAGAGCTGGAATGTTGGTTGAGTTAAATATTATGCACTAACTAATAATCATTGGAAAGTAAGAGAATGTATGATTTAGAAGTCTTTTAAGAAGTAAATGTTTGGGAGTCGATGTTCATGAATGTATTATTGAACAATTAATGGAACTTGTCTTATTTTAGCTATAAACTCTTAAGAGGATTCCTTAAATTGAGTTAATTGCTAGTCTATTATTAGGTGGAGTTGAACTAGTTTCACATGTAAGTTATTATCTAATCTAGAATGAAGAAAATCATAAACAATGTATGGTATTATGTTAACTTCGGTTAACTATGTTTTAACTTAAATGCACCTAACTTTAATATTCTAGTTGAAACACTCCCTTCTTGAGTTGTTAAGTCATCCTTTTACATTTAACCCTAAGTTTGCTAGTAAGAAGCTTCTAACTTAGATTACTTATTTCAGGATCATGCTATGTAATATTTTCACTTGCTTAACTCATGAAATTAATGGATTGAAATTGTGAGTTTAATTGCCTACAAGTAAATTGCTATTTATATGTGAATTATTGGATTATTAATGGTTGTTAAAAAAAAAGGGTATTTGATTGAGCTTGTTATAAAGGTTACTTTGTAAAATATTAATATAGTTATGCCACCTAGGAGGTTATGAAATGTTTTATAGCCACAAGAATGCTTCAGTTGTCTATCCAAAATGTTTGAGAGTGAAGCCAATTCTTGCATCTTGGAGCTTGGTAAAGGTGAGGGATTTTCATCCTTTTGTGCATTTTGGTTCATTTCTCTTTAATAAATTGTATGACTTAAGATAATTGCTTGAGTTATATTATTTTTTATATCTTAATTGTTTTCGAGAGCAACCTATTTTGTTGTCCCTCCTATGTGTTATTGCCCTATATTCTTGTTATACTGTCATTGGATTTAAGTGCATTGCATAGTGGTTGCGCAACCATAGTGTCAGGGGCGGTTGTATTGAATATCGGTTGGGCGGCAGCGGGCTTGCCAGTGGATATTCGAGCTTTGTGCCCTAGTCCCTCACTCACCTGGTCTGGAGATTGCCAGGGGGTGTTGGGTCGTTGGATTATCAGGGTACATCCGGAGTACACCCACTGGAGTGATTGGGGTTATGCCGGCACATTGATCGAGGTTCGTGGTTCGTGGATCGTGGTTCATGATCAAAGATAAGAGAATTCTGGAGTGTTGGGGTTAAGTGTATTGTATCCTTTGATATGTGTGGTTATTTACTGTTTCAAATATACTTTACTTGCCTTCTTGCTTAACTGCTATAATTGTTGCATTGCACGTCCCGAGTAGTCTTTATCCCTCACTGGGCAATTGTGGTTGCTCATACCTCGCTAACATATTTCAGGAGGTGCAATTGGAGGAGGAGTTTCCTTAGTTGCTGTGTGATACTTGCTTGAGGTGGATGTGTTTCCTGTTGGTTATATGAAGAATCTGTTTGTATTACTTATGTCCTATTCTGGAGTCTACGGGTTCATGTATATATTGTTTAGCTGTAAGTTTAAAGATAATGTATGATATGTATCCGTGGCATGTAATAACTTATGTTTATGCTCTTAGCTACTTTGATTGCTTGGGAGTGAATGATCGGTTGTATAGTTGTTTTCAATTCCTAAGAATGTTTAAAGGCTATCATGGAGTGGCATGATAAGCGGTTTTGTAAAGAAAATATATTGTGAATGCATGCTTGCATAATTCTCACTGTTTGAATGTTTTAAGGCTCGGATGGCCTTAAAGTTTGAGTCTTTAATTAGAATTGGAGTTCCAGGTTGTTTTGTGGCTTTATTGGTTGCTTACAGGTTTTCAGAATGTCCACGGTACAGGGGAGGCTCTGTCCGTTTTTTCTAAAAATCTATGCCCGGGTTTGGGATCAGGTTGAGAATAGCTTGGTTTTTAGAGCCTCCGGTCTCGGGAGGGATCGGGGCGTTACAATAGCTTTTATAGCTGCTTTATCTGCCTGAAGTCGTGTAAACCATAAATGAATTAACAAATATGAAGCAAGACCTACTCCCTCCCATCCCAGGAATAATTGAAGAGAGTTATCTCCAGTCACCAACATTGGCATAAAAAAAGTAGGAATGGATAAATAACACACAAATCGAGGGCTATGCGGATCCTCAGACATATATGAAATAGAATAAAGATGGACCAAGCTACTTATGAATGTAACCACAATTAACATCACTACGGTCGGGCTATCAAACACGGGGTTAGAAGTGAAGTACGAGTCGGACCAATCTACGAATCAAGCGAGCTCCCCTTGCATACAATGATGTGGTGGTGAACCTCTCATTCTAATTCAGTGCTCTCTGAACCGTGCGAGAAGGTTTCCCATCACATGACTCACCAACTTGATCTTTCACGGGAATCGTATGTCCGAACAGGCCTGGAAAAAAAAGACAAGGTCTTGCTTTTCTTTGCCACTCAAGTGTACGGCATCTGCCGTGCTTAGGCCCCTTCTTCCCTTCCCTAATGAAAGAGTCCTCCGCCTGCCTTAATAGTCTCAAATAAGGCGTGTAGGCCTGCCTCTTTTTTTAGTAGGTGATTCACTACCGAAGCGAAAAAAATGCTGGGTCAAGAAAAGGGGGTACTACAAGCCCTCTGCCCCACGCTCTAACCAGCTCGCGTGGTTCACCGGTTCCATCGACTAGACCAAAAGAGTGATTCAGTCGATACAGATGTGCGCTTGAAGTGGGGGGTGTACTGCCCCTATTGGGCTGGGCCCTTCCACATAAGGCCCTACTGTCGGGGCATAAGAGCCCTCTTACTACCCATATGCAAGGTGCCGTCTTAGCCTTCCCTGACCAGGATCACTCCCATACCTATAGCGTTCGTGATTGGCCTCCTCAACTGTGTATCGATTGAAAGGTAGAGCGGCACATCCCCCAAACAAGGGAGTGATTATGTCCAATATGTCCCCCCTTATTCCTGATATGCTATGGTGCTCTGGGGTGGGTAGGAGAGGGTCGAGTCCGTATCGCCGCGGAGCAACAGTTGCGTCCGGATCTGATCTATTTACTTGGCAATTCATCCGGTGACTTCACGGTTGCCAAAGAAGCCCCAAGAAGCATCAAACATTTCCGATGAGATCTATGAAGCAATTCTTAGATAGCAAGTACTCGTTCCCAGTGCGACTTCATAAAAAGCAATCAAAGATAAGATCGAAGAGAATGAAACGCACGTAATGGTCATTATAGCGATTCCTTCTGATCTTAGAAAACATCTGAAAAAAACTGCTACGGAACTACTGAGTAGGGGCAAAAATACGATAAGTAGATACATAATTTCGAGTATGATCAACAACCAAAAATTAGACAATGACAGAGCGGCCTGTGATTGATTGACGCCCGAAGAAAGCTCAACCGAAGGAATGAGTCACAAGGTGAATTGTAAGCCCCAACAACAAACGAACCTACGGGTGGAGCATTTTCGGGGACTAGCGTCCTTCCTTCTTACTTGACTTCTAATTCAACTTTTTTTTCTCACTTCCTTTTTATCCCCATTCTTCTGTTTAAGAACTGCGCCCCATCCTCTATTTGATGGACTAAGGCTGGAAAGAGGTGATTGCTTTATGAAACTTCAACCTTCTTTCTTCGATCGGAATACAGATGAGATTAGAAAGGCCATCATTGGGGCAAACAATGCAATAGCTTCGGTTAGAGCAAAGCCCAAAATGGCATAACCAAATAATTGTTTAGCCAATGATGGATTTCACGCCACGAAATGAATCGAGTTTGGTATTTTATCGTTTTGCGTGATGGCATTGCCTCGGGAGGCCATGGAAGCACTTTTGGTGTAGTTATGGTGTTGGTTGGGTGTTTGGTTAGGGTAGCGGTAGTTCAAACGAGCAAAGGGAGAAATCGGGGCTTTGCGTGAATTCTAGGGTTAAATAGGGTTTCGTGGTCTTTAGACGTGCCTTATAGTGACCTAGGAGGATTGGTGAAGTCGGTTTCCAAAACTCGTGGCTCGTTTGAAAGTAGTAGCGTTTTGAAAGTTGGGGTCATTTTGTGATTTTGTGTGTTTTCATAGTGTAGTGCCTATAGAATGCTTAATATTGCTTGTTATGCTTGTTAAAGTTGATTATGATTGAATTTGTATGTCAATTGTTGATAATGCTTGTTAGTGTTGTTCTTGTTACTTTATAGATTGTAAATCTTATTGTATCGCATGATGTTACTGACTTGCATTTCAGTGCCTTGCTCGATTATCGTTATATATCTCGTATTGCTTTGCATAAGTGTCAGGCGCGTGAGTGATGGGCCTCTCTGGGTAGCCTCGGGTTGCCAGTGTTGGTTGCTCTAGCTCCGTGTCCTATTCCCATTCTCGCTTGGGATGCCGCCCATGTCACGCCCCAACCCGACCTATAAAGGTTAGACTAGGGTGTGATCTAAACATTCAAGTCCTTTCATATTATTAATCATTCTAGGAGGTTTACACTTAAAATCTTGTTCTAGACTCCAAAATTTTCCGGAAATCCGGCAGCATAACGGCTGTAATTGGGCTCTTTGTTTTGTCCTAAATTTTCTAACAGCCTCAAACTTTCAATTCAACTTCATTCCCGACTAGAGTTTACTATTTTATCATCAATTGAATTGCTTATTGGTTATTTCGACGTCCCGTTTGATTTATAACCTAGCATGATACTATGTCTCGTTTGTCCATTTATCCTCGTTTCAAAATGTACCTGTTGATCTTAGCTTATTAGCGAGTACCTGTTGAGATTGGATAAGTTCGTTTGCCTATTCCTTAGCTAAGCATCATAACCTATGATAGATACTAGTGATAATAAAAGCAAAACGATCATAGTATGTCTAGTATCAGTCTACTTAATATAAGTACAAACCAAAATTAGACCACAAATTACAACGGGGGTCTTTTACATTAGCAACAACAAGCAACATAAGATAAATGGTCTTCAAGCAGCACAAAATACACAAGTAGTCACGTTCAAGCAAAACAACAATAATAGGCAATCACTCCAGGGGTTCATCATTAGGTACATTGAGCTCGGGTTCCTGTACCTGTTCTTCTTCACCTGAAATGAGAAAAGAGGGTGAGTCATTATGAACTCAGCGAGGGGGAACGATAAATAAGTTTTTGAAACCCATTTTCCGGTTAAACTTATGAAAACCCCTTTCTCAAATATGAATACAACAGAAATACAAGTACAGAAATAGAAGTACATAACAAGATTACCGGTCTTTCCTCCCCGAGGTTCTCTAGGATCCAAGCGGGAGTACTTATACACATAATAAAAAGGATACGGTGAGCTTTTGCTCTCAGATCAGATCCAGGATCAGTTGTTGCGGCCGACTTCAAATCATTCCCCAAACACACCAGGTGGGTGTACTCCGGATGTACCCCAAGATCTACGACCCAACTCTCCGAGGAAGTCTAGCCCCCAAGCGAGAGAGGGAATGGGACCATGGTGGTCACGGTAACACCGGCAAGCCCGATGCCGCCCGGCGTACGTGATCGCTACCATGCCGACAGGAAAGGTTGCAACCTTGTATGCAATGCACATTCATGACAGGTAATATATATCACAGAAGGAAGACAACAAAGTAGGTTGCCTCCGGACAGTCATAGGATTGCACATTGACAGATAAACAAGCAGGACACGATAAGACAGGAAATTTCACTTGAAAGGCATATAGAGTTATATGGAAATTAAATGGGCAGCCATGAAACACATGTAAAACAGGCCATATAACTCATTAAAAAGTCCACGCAATCAAGTGATAAGATTATTCAACATGCAATGATATCAACATGGGTTCGGATGCAAGAAAAGCTTAATTGTCAACATGCAATGGTCAAGATCACTTTTGAAGTTATAAAACATTTACGGGCAGCCCACTAAGCTTATGATTCCAACACAATATCCAATTGATCCACACCTATTAAAACTATCGAGTCATTAGGGTTCCCATTTCTTGCTTAATCAAGTGATTAAAACCCTAAGTCCACTCAAGATCACTATCAAGTCTTGCATCATTTAATTAAACATCCTCAAGTGCTCACAACAGTCCACATAACATCCCAACACCACATTTCCACACAATTAGTGTCACAAGAGAGGTTACAACAATTTTCCAAGCACATGGCTAAATAAAACCTTTACTGCAATAGGAATTTTTCTCACAATCAATAGGATAATCAAAAAATCTCCAAATTCAGTAAATAAGATGTCAAATTAAAGCTTAAGAAGTTAACTAAAATCAGAAACAAACCTTGCATCAATTGGAGTTCAGAATCATTAGTTATAGCCGAAACAGTGAGGTAGCACAAAACTGTCCAGATTTGTACACTTTTCAGAAATTGACGTTTTTGAGGTCCTTAGAGTCAGTTTTAGCTTTGGTCCATTTCTGACAAAATTGTCCAGAACTGAAAAATATAGCAGTAAACCAAATTTCACTCATTTTGGACAACATTTACTAAGTCAAATATGGTTCGTTCCACAAGGTCAGTGCATCTGCCAAAACCTGATTCATTTTTCCAGATTTCCAGATTTGGTCACATTTTAATAATTTTCCATTTTGAGAACATTAGAGTCAAAATTAGCTTCGGCCTATTTCTGGGAAAAATGTTAAAAACTGTCCAAACTAGTCACCCACAAATTTTCAAGCATTTTCAACATCATTTTCTTAGCTAAACTTACCTCGAACAGACTGGTCAGAGAGCTGTCATCCATTTCGACTTCACCTAGCATCATTTTCAAGCCAAGATCTTGTCATGCATGGTTGATTGAGCTTATGAACGACCATATAGCTCAAGTACAGAAGCAAATACACACATTTATGAGCATGCATGTGAGTTTTTAAAGAGTTTTCAAAAGGTTTTAACCCTCACCTTAGCAATCAACCACAAAGATGCACAAAAACTTGTTGAAGCTTCAAATCTCTTCTTGTTCTTGCTTAGCCGAGATTCCAACTTGGTTTCTCTATTTTTCCTAGCTTAGTGATCAATATCTTAGCACATGCATGAGGTTAGAACAAGAAGAAAAGAAATGGAAGCCAAGAAAACTCACCTAGGCCGAAAATGGTGACTCAAAATGCTTGCATGTGTGTTTCTTGCATCCTAGCTTGCTTGGGTGAGTTTCTTTGCTTGTGGTTTGTCTTGATGCACCATAGGATGATGAAGATGAGCTAAGAGGTGGAGAGAACTCAGCCAAAACCGAAATGGAGAGAGAGTGAGAGGGAGAGAGAGAAAATGTGAGGAAAGTGAGAGAAATGAGAGAAAAATGAGGCTTTTGCAATTTTGAGCATGTGGTCAGCCTTGGGCTTCCAAATCTGATTTTTTTGTGTCTTCAAGGTGGAATTTGAAATGTTAGCATGGGCCATGAGTGGTTTGGTCGAAAATGAGAGGAAATTGAGGTGGTTTTGGGCAATTTTTTATGCATTGATAAGTGTTTTTGTGTCATGACTTGTCTAGAATCATTTTGAATTAAACATGCATGCAAAAATCTGATTTTGTGTCATCTTTTGAATTGTTTTAACATGTGTGTAAGAGAATGTTGGGTATTTAGGGATTTTAGGTAGAATAGAATATAGGGTATATTTAGAGGTTTGTGAGATTTTGTCTTGTAGTGAGTTTAAAATATAATATTTAGGTGTTAGTGGATTTTGTAGAGATTTGAATTAGGATTATAATAATAGTTAGTGGATTGTGTTGGAATATTTTATTGTCTTGTGCTTTGTGTAGGATTCTTTATTGATTAGCGTGGTGGCATGCTTTCCTAAGTCTAAGGCACGCACTACGAGACACACACAGAAATCAATACAGGGCACGAATCACGAGGTAGACACGAACTACGAGGTAAGACACAGACTTCAAGACTAATGCACGCAATCCTAGGTGAATGCACGTAAACCAATACAAGGCACGTAATTCAATGTAATGCACACAAATCGAGGTACGACTTTTAAACCTAGGTTAAGGTACGCAGTTCAAGGTTAGGGCACATAAAATGAGGTAACGCACGTACATCGAGGTCATGGCACGTATTTCTAGGTACTGCACGTGAGTCGGGGATTAGGGCACACTATTCTAAGTCAAGGCACGTATAACAAGGTATGCACAAAAACCAAGACAGAACACGTAATCCAAGGTCGGTCATATAATTAGGGGTCTATGGCACGCAAATCAAGGTAACACATGTTATTCGGGGTCGGGCCTCACAACCCAGGGAGTTTTGGGTCGCAGAATTGACAGAGCATGTCCGGAGTACTCTAAACGGAAGTTATAAGGTGGGTGAGCCAGCGCGTCATCGTTAAAGTCATCGAAATCATGATCGGTACATTGCTCGCTCGAGTGAACCATAGCCTTCAAAGTGTGGTATAGCTTTGAATGGTTGTGTTAATGCTTTATCAATTGTTTATTGTATTGATTGATAGATTGAATGCCTACTTGTCAGATATATATTGCTTAACTGCCTTATTTGCATTGCACGATCTTCTTTCTCTCCACCTCGATATCTGTCTCGCCCTCACTGAGTATACGTGTTGAGTATACTCACTCCTCACCACCACATTTCAGGAAATGCCATGTTAGCTGGAAAGTTTGTGGATATGTGAAAGATCATGCTTGAAGAGTTGTCTTGCGTGCTATGTGGCTTGAGTTGTCAAAGATGCAAAGATGTATGTTTCATGTGTTGTTTGTATTTAATGTTAAAAAGGAATGTAATATGAGTTTTCTAGATTATTGAAGTGATTTGGAAAGGCTAGTTTATGTATTCAGATAGAATAGTTTAACTTTAATGTATGTTTGTAATGCCCAAAGGAAAAGAGTTAGAATGGTATGATAGTCTATTTTATGTAATGGATTAGTGTAGTTTAATTGCCTAGCATGAATGTTCTTGTCAAAGATGAAAAGAGATAGGTTAGCTTTTAAATTGGAAATGTATATTTGGTTGTGTTCGCTTGTTGAGAACCAAGGCTCGGATGGCCTTGAGGTGTTTGTATGGTTGGACACGGTGCTGGTCCACTTATATGCTATTACAGGTTTTACATTTCGCCTAGAAACAGGGGAGACTCCGTCCGTCTTTCCCTAAAATTTTGCCCGGGTTTAGAATTGGATTGTGATTAGATTGATTGATAGAACTCCCGGTCTCGAGAGGGATCGGGGTGTTACAGGTGGTATCAGAGCTTGTTTAGCTCATAAGCCAGGACAGGGTCCTCAGTCTGGTGGGTAGTGATTGCTGAATGTGTGCTTGTTAAGTGTGTTTTGAAAGTGTATGCTTGTATGTGAGATTGTGTGTCTTGACCTGAATGTGTGCACCTATGTGATATAGTTATGTGTTATGTGTTAATTGCATGCTAAGTGAAGTGAAGTGTCTAGTTGTGCATTGAATTGACCTATTGAATTGTCATCGTGAATCGAATCGACCTCGTGAATTGTTATTTGCTTGAAGTATTGCTTGTAATGTGTGTATTGGAATGTCTTGAATTGGTTATGTCGTGATTTGAATTGATTATGTTGTGCTTGACTTGATTGTCGTGCTTGAGTGACTTTGTTGAATAAACTATTTTATAAACTTGCTTGCATAATAGTTTAAGGCATGTATGTATAAATGTGATATCTTGGCATTCATACATGTCCCGTAGAAATGGTAAGTAAGTCTTCTTTCTCCCCTGAAGAAAGTGGTTCGCTTGTTGAGACCAAGGCTCGGATGGCCTTGAGGTGTTTGTATGGTTGGACACGGTGCTGGTCCACTTATATGCTATTACAGGTTTTACATTTCGCCTAGAAACAGGGGAGACTCCGTCCGTCTTTCCCTAAAATTTTGCCCGGGTTTGGAATTGGGTTGTGATTAGATTTATTGATAGAACTTCCGGTCTCGAGAGGGATCAGGGTGTTACATTGAGAGTATCAGCCAAAGAAGAATAAAGGAGGCTAACCAGGTTGGAAAAGATTAGTTGGCGGCAAAAGCAGAAAATTACGTGGTTAAGGAAGGGGGATAAGAACAAAAAGTTATTCCATCGAGTAGCGAACGCGATAAATTTAGTAAACACCATATCTAGACTGGAGGTAGAAGGGGGCGTTCTGGAAGAAGAGGAAGCGATTCGATTAGCGGTAGAAAATTTCTACAAAGATCTTTACATAGAACCGCATTCGTTTCGACAGACGCGTCATGGGGTCTCGCATCCTTACGAAGATGTGTGATTGGTTGGAAAGGCCTTTTGAGGAATATGAGGTTTTCAAGGCTCTGGGGGAGATGTATGGAGACAAGGCCTGTCACGCCCCAACCTCAACCTATAGAGGCTAGACTAGGGTATGACCTAATTCATTTATGCTATTTTACGACTTAGTCGTTTGTTATGATTAACGCTTAACGTTAGCCTAGAACTCCAAAATATTTTTTTTTTTGAAAAACCTGCAGCATAACGGCTGTAATTAGGATCTTTGGTTTGACCTAGTTTCTAAACACCTCAAGATTCCAATTTTTTTATCTGATTCCAACTAAAATTTCCTATTTTGTCATCAACCGATATGCCTTATATTTTATCTTGAAAGTCCCATTTATTTGTCAATTTCCTATCATGCAAGTACCTATTATCCTTTAGCTTACGAATGAGCACCTAAGTGAAATTAGATAGAGTAAACTTAGTTGATTATTCACCTAGTGGTTTAAACGCCTACGATAACTACTATTCAAGATAATGAAAGCAAACAACCAAATAAAGAGTTCGTCCGGTTATAGTTAGTACAAGCCAAAATTAGACCCTAAATTACGACGGGGGTCATTTACAATAACAAAATAAATAGTCTTGAAATAACGCAACTTCCCTAACAACATCCATGTTCACAAAAAGCACATATTGCACATAGTCATTCCAAAGGTTCATCAACTAGCACATTCTCTTCGGGCATCTATTCCAAATCTACTTCACCTGTAATGACAAAAGAGGGTGAGTCCTTATGAACTCAGTGAGGGGGAACAAGGGACAAGGTTTTTGAAATCCTTTTCCGGTTAACTTGTGAAAACTCATTTGAAAACATGTCATGTAATACAAATAAGAATGTAAGCATAGTATAATGGAACAATAAACATAGTTACCACATCATTTTATTAACATATGATAATCAGTAAAGATTTTCATCACATTTGATTCACATATTAATCATAGTAGTGGCATATAGATAAACAATCTTTCATCCCCGAGGTCCTCTAGGAACTAAGCGAGAGTACTTAAACACATAGTAAAAATGATACATTTTGATACGTACAAGACGCTAGAGGTGGCTTGTAACAACCCGACTCCCCACGTGGAGCCCACGCGCAGTCTCACCGAACCGTCACTACCCAGGAATTGTCCGCTATTGGCAGTCCCTGGCCCGCAGGCACAGGTCCCTCACGGTTTTTTCCTCTCGAGAATCTCTTCTCAAAAGGGCCCTGGGCTGATATAAGAGACTAACTCTTATATCCAGCTCTCTCACTTCCAAATCTTCCGATGTGGGATTGTGTTACCACATTTTACCCCCCTTAAGAGGCCCCGCGTCCTCGCAGGCACGAGCACAAGGGAAGACTGGCTCTGATACCATTTGTAACGACCCGACTCCCCATGTGGAGCCCACGCGGAGTCTCACCGAGCCGTTACTACCCAGGAATTGTCCGCTATTGGCAGTCACTGGCCCGTAGGAACAGGTCTCTCACGGTTTTGTCCTCTCGAGAATCTCTTCTCAAAAGGGCCCTGGGCTGATATAAGAGACAAACTCTTATATCCAGCTCTCTCACTTCCAAATCTTTCGATGTGGGATTGTGTTACCACATGGCTCCTACGGGCTCAAGAGGTAGCTCCCACCACTTCTAGGTGTAGCATTTTGCCCTGCATAGAACTTAGTTCCTGTCGTTCAAAGGACACATTACGCTTTCGCTTTCGCTTCCGCATCGCATATAATGGCCAGCCACGAATCATGATCATAACTTCTGATTTCTCCCAATAGGGTGTATTCCAGATTGTACACCAAACCTATGACCCAACTCTCCGAGGAAGTCTAGCCCCCAAGCAAGAGAGGGAATTGGACCATGGTAGTCACGGGATCACCAGCAAGCCTGATGCCGCCCGACATTCGTGAAACGCTACCATACTACAATGAAAGGTTGCAACCTTGTATGCAATGGACAATTATGCATTTTAACATTTCACATTAGGAGGTCAACAAAGTAGGTTGCCTCCGAGCAAGTATATGATCACATTTTGACATATTGGCACATAAGACATTGTAAGAACATATAATCATTTCATATATCAATTTGAAAGCAATTAAACTTTCACAGGCAGCCAAGTAATCATGTTCAAAATATGCCATTGAATATCTTTTAACAATTCATATTAGGAGGTCAACAAAGTAGGTTGCCTCCGGATACACGTATGATCACATATCAACAAGTAAACGTACGAGGCATGCTTTGACATGTAAATCCACTTTGTATAACACCTAGAAGCATATGAACATTTAACGGGCAGCCAAGTAACACCATACAAAATAATTCATATAACTCATTTTAATTCACATACCAAGTGTTGAGGACACACGAGCTTGCTACGACAGTTTACACAAGACCGGGTGCACGAATAGTTAACTTATCAACATGCGATCATCGAGAATCATGCTTAATGCTATAAAGACAATTCTGGGCAGTCCATTAACATTCTTGAACATCAATTATAAGATACACATGAAGGGTTTGGGACTTGGAAACTTACGTAGCCATTAGGGTTTATAAGGACCGTGCTCGGGTGTAGGTTTAGTTTGCTAAGAACCATAAGAATCACTTAACCCTTGTCATACATACTTAGGGATTATTGGACAGCCTACTAAAAACTCAAACGAATTCATTTAACCCATAGAATAGTCACATGGCGAGCATGCATAAGTAATAGGGCTTCAATTTCATGCTTACACATACGATTAAGCAAGAATCCATCATAAAATGAGCCTAGGTCATGCATCAACTAATTTAAGCAATCTCAACCAACCAAAACAGTCCATGCAACTTCTAATTTCCACAAGCTCAAGCATTCAATACCTCAAAGTACAATTACAACATGATTTAAAGCAAGTTTCCAAGCAAAACACCACTGCAATAGCCTATTTTTCCTCATTCGGTTAGCCAAAAAATAACCTCCAAATTCAGTGAATCAAACATGAAATTGAATCTTAACGAGTTCTTTAAATCTAGGAACAAACCTCGCTGCATTTTGAGTTCGGAAATAGGAGTTATGACCAAAACCGCGAGACCACGCAAATCTGTCCAGTTTTATACACATGTTGATATTTGCCATTTTTGGGGGTCTTAAACTCAAAATTAGCCTTAGCCTATTTCTAAAAGATATGTTCCGAACTGAAAAATATGTTGAATCACCAGATTTTATACATTTTTAACAACATTTACTAGGTCAAAATCATCTCGTTCTACACAGACAGAGAGCTTCCTGAAAACATCACTTCGTATCTCAAGGTTTCTACCAATTTTCAAGCCATGCAAGGGTAGATATGTTCATATAAACACATGCAAATGAACTTCAAGAGTAAATACAGCCCTATAAGAGCATTCATGTGAGTTTTTTGAAGCATTTGAAAAGATTTAACCCTCACCTCATTGAAGACTTAGCCAAAATGCAAGAAACACTTGTTTTTGAGCCTTGAAAGTGCCAAATTCCCTCTTTTACTAGCTTGGCCAAATATAACTCTTGAATTTCCTTAATTCTTAGCTTAGTTAGTGTCTAATAAGGATATGCATGTGATTAAAACAAAAAGAAAAGGAAGGGAACTCACCTAGGGCCAAAAATGAGTCATTGAGGGCTTGTTTGGCTATTTTCTTTTCTTGGTCGAGCTTGGGAGCCAATTTTTCTTAGTTGAGCAGTTTGAGTAGGCTCTATGATGTATGGGAGGGCATGAAGTCGTGAGAAGGGTGGAGACTTAGAGAGGTTTCGTGTTTTGGCCAAGAGAGAGAGAGAATGAAGAGTTTTGAGAGTTTTTTTTTGTGTATTTGTGAGGTGTGCTCGGTTTTGGTGAGTTGAGAGAGCATGTGTGAGTTGGTTTTTGAGCATAACTTGAATTTTATTGTTTGTAGGATGTGTCGGTTGAAATTGAGAGCTTGGGTAGTGTGTGGGTGTGTATTTTTTTAATGTTTCTAGTGTTTTGTGAGGAATATTTGAGTGTCTTGTGCGTTGTGTGTGTATAGAATATAATTTTATATGTGTGGGTGTGGGGATTTCCCTTGTAGGAATTGTAGAGCATGTGTGTGTGTGTTATTATTTGAATTCTAGTAATTGGTGATAGACTAATGTGTATTATAGATTATGGTTAGGTTTTTGAGGTGCATGGGTTTTGAGAGAGAATAAAGAATGTTTGGGAGATTGGGTTGTTTGCCTTCTAGTGGGTTGAATTAGGATTAAAGTATAGTATTTAATAGTTAGTGGGTTTTGTAGGAAAAAAGTGATTAGGTATATTATATTGGGTATGGTTTGGATGATGATAGGGTTTTTCCTCGTAGTGAATTTGAATTAGGATTAAAATAATGTTAGTGGAATGTTTAGGAATAGTTTAATGTTATTTTATTGTTAGTGGAGTTTGTAGGATTTGAATTAGGAATATAATAATGATTAGTGGATTGTGTAGGATTGTTATATTGCCGAGTGCTCTATGCATGGAATTTTTCTAGATTAGCGTGCAGGCACGCATTCTTAGGTTTAGGGCTCATACTACGAGGTAAGGCACGTACTTCTAAGTGAATGCACAGATTCCAATGCAAATGCACGCAACCCTAGGTAATTCACATAAACCAATGTAAGACACGTAAATCAAAGTATGGCACTTAAATCTAGGTTAAGACACGTAGTTCAAGGTTAGTGCACACAAATCGAGGTATCACATGTAAATCGAGGTCATGACACACAATTCTAGGTCAAGGCACATATGACGAAGCGTGCACAAAAACCAAGGAACGTATCTAAGGTCGTTCCTCCCCTCCTTAAAAGAATTTCATCCCGAAATTCATTCTTACTTATTAAGGTCATTTAGATGGGTTTTGGCCTTTGATATTTCTATTCCAGGCCGTTGCTTGCCCTATGATCCCCTTTGCCAAAACTGATTCACGTCCAAAGTTTCTCCAATCATTTAATTTGGTGTGACCCCTACATTTACAGTTCGTTCCCTTGAACGACTCTATTCTCTCCATTTGATCTTAAGGTCAAGTTCATTAACTAAGGTTAGAATCTCCAAGCATAGTAATCAAAGCTGCATCGATATTCTAACAATATAACTATAACTCCAAATTCATGACTTATGTCATATCAATCTTGCATTCATACCTCAAAAGGAATATCACAATAATACCAGGATCCTATGGTGACATACACTAATTTCAAGATGACAGGTCTATATCTGATTTACATATCCTATCAACTAGCTTCAAAATTGTTAACACGTAGGACATACACATGTTATGGATCATTTCCACAATACGACCCTATTTTCAGGAAGAACTCACCAAACAAACTAATTCATCTCAAGTCGTCATCTATTGATAATATCATAGTCCTTATCTCGTAGGTACATTAGATTATCAAATCTTCTAATGACTAGTCTCCCGATTACAGGCTCCTATTCACTTAGCGACCTAGTCAATCCTTCGAACACTTAATGCCTGCCAATATATCTTCAACATTAGTGTTACTAAGCTAGGGCTATAGCCATGTAAGTGATATCAATGCTCCACTAGGTTACCGGCCGGACAACAACAATGCTAGGACTATAAATGGGTACCGAAATGATCTAGCTCATAAGATACTTACCATACTAAATCAAGTAGCTTGTTACACGAAATAACTTCAAGGCTGTATCAACCTAAGAATTATGACCACGAGGCATCCTTCAATATAATCTAATAGAACTTCAAAAGTAATCAACCACTCATTTAACTATCACTACAAGGTCCACCCTCTATTCAATGACCACGATTCGAAGTCTACCAACAGCTAGTTTCTAGACGTGAAACGGTGCACATAAATATGATTGTCTAACAGCAGTCTCTTGGGTCATCATGACTCTAATTCATCTTTTTCTTAACTATTTGAGATCTTACTCTCCTCATTTACATGTTCAACTAGCTAAGGACATCAAGACTCATTGACCTTAGGTCCTAGGGTTTACCATGAATCATCATGCATACTCACTATTAGCTATTTAGGATTACTAATCATATCCTAACGATTCCACTTTGTAGCCGGATGCTTTAATCTCATTTCCATGGGTTATATACTGGGTCCATCGGTATTACTTAGGGATATATGCTTTCTAACATCCTCTAGGGTATCCAAATAACGAGTGTGCATAATCACAACTAAATCCAAGGGGCACCAAATTAATACCATGATTCTTAATATCACCGATATCCAACTTAGGACCTTTAGCAATGTTAGTCATCTAATGCATAATTCGATACCTTACACTTCTATTCGACCTAACATTTTAGCTGTAGTCTTTCGAACACAAGTTCTAGCTACATGAATTCCTTGATTCCAACATCCCTATATCTTGTTATAGTATAGAATCATTAATCTTGTTAAACTCAGTCTCTAGAGTTGCCTACATGCCTTGAGGTTATCCATTGTTAAGTTACTTAAATACACTATCCATGTCTTAATAATCTAACCCCTAAAAGTAACTATCGTCAACTTCCATGAATTCATCTCTTAATTTCTAGGTCACAATCTTACCATTTAGTGAACTTGAAACTCACTAGCATACACCATATTAGAATCATCAATGCTGAATTCCAATCAAGTAAGGATTCAATCATATAAATAGTCTATTACACCAATTTAAGATATAAGAATTTGATTCAAAAGCAACTCCAAGGTCAAACATCCATTATAAGCATATGAATATATATATATATACTACTCCACATGTCCAATAGTATACTCTTATATCTAAGGAAAGTTGTATGTCCTTAACCTTTATACTTGAACCACAATTAGAAGAACAGTTTAACGGAATCAAGAACTTTATAGCTATAAACTTGATAACTTAATCACAGGTATGGGTATTGTGATAACCCGAACCCGGCATGCATTTAATGGCATTTAATTGCATTTAATTAAGTGTCATCTTAAATGTTAGCATTGAATTTCGTGGTTATTTTTAGTTAAACATTCATTTGTAGCATTATTTTCATATTTCTTTTAGAAGTAATTAAATAATACTTGAGTTAGTTATTTAACGGAATATCAACTACTTTCATATTTATGTTAATCTGTTTTATTTTTCTTGCTCCTTAATGCTCGGTTTTTAATTAAATGAAAAGTAGTTCCGAGCCGGAGTAAATTTTGAACTATGTTACTTTTCGAAAATTATATTCTCTTAAATTCTTTGAGATTTAATTGTTATTCTTTTATTGTCGCAAAGTGCATAGCATATCAAGAACGATAGTTAGGAAATGATTTCTAGTCCTCAGGAAATAATGAAAACTAGTTTTTAGTGTTTTGTTTGTAGTATTTTAGTTGTTGTTGATTAGAATTAAATTGGTGTTGGTTGTTTTAGCTTTAAAATGCAAGAAATAAGCTAAATTGATCAACTTAAGTTAGTTGACCAAAGGCTTGACCAATTGACCAAGGCTTGTCATCTTTTATAAGCTTATATTAGGAAGGAAAAAAAAAGAAACAAAGCTGAAAAAACAGAAAAGAGCTGGCCGAAACATAGAGAGACAAAAAAAAAGAATTTTCAACTTCCAAACTTTAAATCTTCGCGTGAGCTTGCATGGGGTTGTTTCCGAGGCATCCAGCGTGGTTTTCCTAGCCTCTAGGAGCGTCTAAGGTGAGGGTTTCATCATTATTTGCGCATTTGGAATAATTGTGTTTAAACTTTAATTTTTGGATTTTAGCTGTAAATTGTTATTTTGATCGTTTTGATGCTTAAAGAATGTTCCTTGATGATTGTAGAACACGTATTTGTAGCTTTTTAGCATTTTATATGGTTAAATATAGCAATTGTAATTTAAAATGCTAATGGAATAGTAAAATGTGAATAGTAAACCCTCGTTACGTTAAAGTTGCTTCATTTTACGTTCTGTTGATGTAGGAAGGTGCTAGATATGCTAGAATGCCTAAATGTATGGTTTAATTGGATTGTGTAATGGAAAAACGGAGGAAAATGGCTTAGTGAAAGTTGGGGTCGTTTAGGTCAAGTTTGGCATTTTATCGTTTTGCGTGAAGGCATTGTCGAGGTACGTCATGGAAGCACTTTTGGTGCAGTTGTGACATTGGTTGGGTGATCGGTTCAGGTAGTTGTAGTTCAAACGAGCAAAGGGGGAAATCGGGGCTTTGCGGGAATTCTAGGGTAAAGTAGGGTTTCGTGGTCTTTAGACGTACCTTATGGTGACCTAGGAGGATTGGTGAAGTCGGTTTCCAAAACTCGTGGCTCGTTTGAAAGTAGTAGCGTTTTGAAAGTTGGGGTCATTTTGTGATTTTGTGTGTTTTCATAGTGTAATGTCTATAGAATGCTTAATATTGCTTGTTATGCTTGTTAAAGTTGATTATGACTGAATTTGTATATCAATTGTTGATAATGCTTGTTAGTATTGTTCTTGTTACTTTATTGATTGTAATTGCTTATTGTATCGCATGTTGTTACTAACCTGCACTTCAGTGCCTTGCTCGATTATCGTTATATATCTCGTATTGCATTGCATAAGTGTCAGGCGCGTGAGTGATGGGCCTCTCTGGGTAGCCTCGGGTTGCCAGTGTTGGTTGCTCTAGCTCCGTGTCCTATTCCCTTTCTCGCTTGGGTTGCCGCCCAGGGAGTTTTGGGTCGTAGAATTGACAGAGTATGTCCGGAGTACTCTAACGGAAGTTATAAGGTGGGTGAGCCGGCGCGTCATCGTTAAAGTCATCAAAATCGTGATCGGTACATTGCTCGTATGAGTGAACCATAGCCTTCAGAGTGTGGTATAGCTTTGAATGGTTGTGTTAATGCTTTCTTTAATTGTTTATTGTATTGAATGTTTATATTGATTGCTTACATGTCAGTTATATTGCTTAACTGCCTTATTTGCATTGCACGACCTTCTTTCTCTCCACCTCGATATCTGTCTCGCCCTCACTGAGTATACGTGTTGTGTATACTCACTCCTCACCACCACATTTCAGGAGATATCATGTTAGCTGGAAGTTCGTGGTTACGTGAAAGTTCGTGCTTGAGGAGTTGTCTTGCGTGCTATGTGCCTTGAGTTGTCAAAGATGCAAAGATGTATGTTTCATGTATTGAATGTAATTCATGTAAAAAGGAATGTAATTTAAGTTTTACTAGATTATTGAAGTGTTTGATAAGTTAGTTTATGTATCTAGTTAGTATAGCTTAATTTTAATGCATGTTTGTATTGCTTAAAGAAAAGTTAGAATAGTCTGGGTACTTGGAATTGTATATTTACTTGTGCTTAATTGTTGAGAACCAAGGCTCGGATGGCCTTGAGGAAGTTTTGTGTGGTTGGACACGGTGCTGGTCCATTTATATGCTATTACAGGTTTTTCATTTTGCCAAGAAACATGGGAGACTCCGTCCGTCTTTCCCTAAAATTTTGCTCGGGTTTGGAATTGAGGTGTGATTAGATTGATTGTTAGAACCTCCGATCTCAAGAGGGATCGGGGTGTTATAGGTATTCCCAAGATAAAGAGATAACTTTACCTCAAAAATTATACCTGTGCTACGCATTTTATATATGCATATCCAATAATATATACGATCCATCGAGTACCTGTGAAGATGTGAGAAACCTCTAACCGAGCCTTTTCGTTCTTCCTGCATAAATTCACTTCCCTGAAAGTCCTAATCCTAACTATCTATGTGTCTAAACAGTCAGTCATGGTTATATAACATGTACATGTATCAATGAAGGAGTATAAAAACATGCATGCATTATTGAGGGCACTAACGTGTTGGTATGCATGACATATAATACATAGGGTCCACAAAGGCACATGATATTCAATGCTCAAAGCAATAAATTAGCACACATTAACACATATAAACAAGACATCATAATTACCTTAGGGCTTCTACCCACGGTCCGAGAGTTGAACCCAACTAATATGAAAACTACGCTCTAATACCATTTCTGTATAGGTGTCACGCCCCAACTCCAATCTATAGAGGCTAGACTAGGGTCTGACCTAATTCATTTATGCTATTTTATGACTTAATCGTTTGTTATGATTAACACTTAACGTAACGCCTAGAACTCCAAAAGATTTTTTTTTTTTTTTGAAAACCAGCAGCATAATGGTTGTAATTAAGATCTTTGGTTTGACCTAGTTTCTAAACACCTCAAGATTCTAAATCTTTAATCTGATTCCAACTAAAATTCCTATTTTGTCATCAACCGATATGCCTTATATTTTATCTTGAAAGTCCCATTTATTTGTCAATTTCCTATCATGCAAGTACCTCTTATCCTTTAGCTTACGAATGAGCACCTAAGTGAAATTAGATAGAGTAAACTTAGTTGATTCTTCACCTAGTGGTTTAAACGCCTACGATAACTACTATTCAAGATAATGAAAAAAAACAACCAAATAAAGAGTTCGTCCAGTTATAGTTAGTACAAGCCAAAATTAGACCCCAAATTACGACGGGGGTCATTTACAACAACAAAATAAACAGTCTTGAAATAACGCAACATCCCTAACAACATCCATGTTCACGAAAAACACGTATTGCACATAGTTATTCCAAAAGTTCATCAACTAGCACATTCTCTTCGGGCATCTATTCCAAATCTGCTTAACCTGTAATGACAAAAGAGGGTGAGTCCTTATGAACTCAGCGAGGGGGAACAAGGGACAAGGTTTTTGAAATCCTTTTCCAGTTAACTTGTGAAAACTCATTTGAAAACATGTAATGTAATACAAATAAGAATGTAAGCATAGTATAATGGAACAACAAACATAGTTACCACATCATTTTATTAACATATGATAATCAGTAAAGATTTTTATCACATTTGATTTACATATTAATCATAGTAGTGTCATATAGATAAATAATCTTTCCTCCCCGAGGTCCTCTAGGAACCAAGCGAGAGTACTTAAACACATAGTAAAAAGGATACGTTTTGATACGTACAGGATGCTAGAGGTGGCTCCTATGGGCTCAAAAGGTAGCTCCCACCACTTCTAGGTGTAGCACTTTGCCCCGCATAATACTTAGTTTCTGTCGTTCAAAGGATACATTACGCTTTCGCTTTTGCTTCCGTATCGCATATAATGGCCAGCCACGAATCATGATCACAACTTCTTATCTCTCCCAATAGGGTGTACTCCGGATTGTACACCAAACCTACGACCCAACTCTCCGAGGAGGTCTAGCCCCCAAGCGAGGGAAGGAATTGGACCATGGTTGTCACGGGATCACCGGCAAGCCCGATGCCGCCCGACGTTCATGAAACGATACCATGATACAATGAAAGGTTGCAACCTTATATGCAATGCACAATTATGCATTTTAACATTTCACATTAGGAGGTCAACAAAGTAGGTTGCCTCCGAGCAAGTATATGATCACATTTTGACATATTGGCACATAAGACATTGTAAGAATATATAATCATTTCATATATCAATTTGAAAGCAATTAAACTTTCACGGGCAGCCAAGTAATCATGTTCAAAATAAGCCATTGAATATCATTTAACAATTCACATTAGGAGGTCAACAAAGTAGGTTGCCTCCGGATACACGTATGATCACATATCAACAAGTAAACGTACGAGGCATGCTTTGACATGTAAATCCACTTTGTATAACACGTAGAAGCATATGAACATTTAACGGGCAGCCAAGTAACACCATACAAGATAATTCATATAACTCATTTTAATTCACATACCAAGTGTTGAGGACACGCGAGCATGCTATGACACTTTACACAAGACCGGGTGCACAAATAGTTAACTTATCAACATGTGATCATCGAGAATCATGCTTAAAGCTATAAAGACAATTCTGGGTAGTCCATTAACATTCCTCAACATCAATTATAAGATACACATGAAGGGTTTGGGACTTGGGAACTTACGTAGCCAGTAGGGTTTATAAGGACCGTGCTCGGGTGTAGGTTTAGTTTGCTAAGAACCATAAGAATCACTTAAACCATGTCATACATACTTAGGGATTATTGGACAGCCTACTAACAACTCAAATGAATTCATTTAACCCATAGAATAGTCATTTGGCAAGCATGCATAAGTAATAGGGCCTTAATTTCATACTTACACACGATTAAGCAAGAATCCATCATAAAATGAGCCTAGGTCATGCATCAACTAATTTAAGCAATCTCAACCAACCAAAACAGTCCATGCAACTTCTAATTTCCATAAGCCCAAGCATTCAATAACTCAAAGTACAATTACAACATGATTTAAAGCAAGTTTCCAAGCAAAACCCCACTGTAATAGCCTATTTTTCCTCATTCGCTTAGCCAAGCAAATAACCTCCAAATTCAGTGAATCAAATGTGAAATTGAATCTTAACAAGTGCTTTAAATCTAGGAACAAACCTTGCTGCATTTCGAGTTCAGAAATAGGAGGTATGACCAAAACCGTGAGACCACGCAATTCTGTCCAGTTTTATACACATGTCGATATTTTCCATTTTTAGGGGTCTTAAACTCAAAATTATCCTTAGCCTATTTCTGAAAGATATGTTCAGAACTAAAAAATATAGTGACTCACCAAAGTTTATGCATTTTTAACAACATTTTCTAGGTCAAAATCACCTCGTTCTACACAGATAGAGAGCTGCCAGAAAACATCACTTCATATCTAAAGGTTTCTACCAATTTTCAAGCCATGCAAGGGTAGATATATTCATATAAACACATGCACATGAACTTCAAGAGTAAATACAGCCATATAAGAGCATTCATGTGAGATTTTTGAAGCATTTGAAAATATTTAACCCTCACCTCGTTGAAGACAGCCAAAATGCAAGAAACACTTGTTTTTGAGCCTTGAAAGTGCCAAATCCCCTCTTTTGCTAACTTGGCCGAATATAACTCTTGACTTTCCTTAATTATTAGCTTAGTTAGTGTCTAATAAAGATATGCATGTGATTAAAACAAAAAGAAAAGGAAGGGAACTCACCTAGGGCTGAAAATGAGTCCTTGAGGGCTTGTTTGGCTATTTTCTTGTCTTGGCTGAGCTTGGGTGTGACGCCCGAGTTTTAGCCATGCATTCAATTACTGTTGCATCCCTTGTTTGCGCATTTCCTTCTGTGCATTATTAACTGTCTTCTTAAATTACTATTCACTCCGTTTTTAACTTCATGCTATTAGCTAATTAGCATTTTTATTAAATCATATTAATTGTTAGAGTAGTGGGAAAAATGTGCATTTGAGCTAGGGGCGATAGGAGAGCTCGTTTAGAAAATGATTTTTGTAGTTGTATAAATAGTGTTACGTAACATAACTTAGGGAATGAATTAGCTAGCATTCATTTTACTATCTAGGCTCGTTTTAAGCTAACTAAGCGCATTTAGTGAACCATTTAAGCAAGCAACTTAGCCCCATTTAATATATAACTCACACAACACACACATTAGCTCATAACTTAGCAAAAAAAAAAAAAAAAAGAGAGCATGCTGAAAACACTGTAGCAAATCCGAGAATTGCATAGGAGAAGAAATAGAGTTTTTTTGCTCAACAAATCCTCATTCCAAGCCAAGCCAAGCTAGGTGAAAGTGGTTTAGGGTGTCTACAAGCCTCCTAGGAGCTCCTACGTGCATTGGTGAGGGATTTCACGGCTTATTTTCGCATTTTAAAATAGTTGCTATTTTCTTGATTTGTTGAAAATGTGTTCAAATGCTATTGTATTGATTATCTATGCTATTATACCTTGTATATGAGTGCTAGAGAACATATTTGAACCATTGTTTCGCTTTTTAAACGGTTGGAATCGTTAGTTTAATTCATGAGGTGAATAGTAACATTTTTTCTAGGGTTTTGTGTAATTGCTCGAATTAGCTTGATTCAACACTCCTAATAGATGCCTTAGGTGCTAATGAAGGTAGTCTAATAGCCCCGTGCACTTGAATTGCTCTAAAATCGCATAAAACGTAAAATAGTCGACTTTAATAAAGGGGTTTCGGGGTTAAGACGAATCCGGGTGGATTCGGGCTCTACTTTTGGTATCCTTAGGCTACCTAGGTGCTATAGAAGCTTTGATAATCCTTGTTTGAAGCCCGGATGAGGTAGGTGTAGTGTAAAGTTATAAGAGGGAATTTGGGGCTTTTGAGGTTATTGCCGGCATTTGAATGAGTTAGAGGGTTGAAAGGGTTCCTTGAGGGTTATTAGAAGGTTGGTAGAGTTTTCCTTTAAATTTGAATCATTAACTTTGGTTTGGAGGAGAAATAGCTTGAATAACAAAGGGGTTTAGGTGCAATTTCGGTTGTCTCGCGCTTCTAAGACCTTGGCATGACTTCTTGAATGTTTAAATGTAGTTTCAAGTTGGTGTGGAACTTTTGATGTAATTCTAATTATATCTTGTATATGTCCTTTTGTAAAACTGCTTATTTGCTTGTATAAACTGCTTCTATTCTAACTGCATTGAGGCAACTTCAAGCTTAAAACTGTATTAATTGGAGAAGGATTAGGGGTTGAATTATATACCATTAGAAAGCCTTACGAGTCTAGTTTCTACAACTTTTTACGGTGCATTAATCGGAGTTGTCTAGAGCAAGTTATGATCATTTTGGTGAGATGTGTCAGAAATGCCCTGTTACGTGAGAATCTGAATTTTATTGTTATTTTGCTATAGTAATGATATAATTCAGTTCTAATTGGATGTATTCGATCAAGACCTTATTGTGTAGTGTCCTTGGATGATTAATAACGTAATGGGGCTCTTATAGTTATGTCGGTTTCATGAATTATAATTGAAATCTAATTGCTAGTAAAGTTAATTTAAATTGAAAGCTATTCTATTCGACTGTGAATGAGAAATGCTAGTAGAGTTGTGATGGTCACCACCTTTAGACATAGGTAATGTTTCTATATATGCTAAACAATTCAACTGTTAGAATTAGTTGTTGTTATCAATGTGCAACTAGTGAACACTTAGAAAGGTCAAGTAAACTATGTGGAAGAATGTGTTTAATGCTTTTTGAAACTACATGTAAGGTTAATTGTAAGTTGATAGTTGTCTATTATATGTTAAATGTAATTAACTTAAGTTAATACTACTAGTGATATGTTAGAATCTTAGCTTGAAGTATAGTTATTTTACTAAAATAGTATGTTAGTTATTAAATGGTTGATAGTTAACTTTTCTATTAGTTGATAAATGCATTTATTTCCCTATGTGCTAATGTTGGGCTATCTTCATAGAGATGTTACTAACTATTGTAAGTAAAGTAGAATATGAATTAGAAGTTCATTAAAGTAGTAAAAGACTGGGTAGTGTCATTATGAATAAATGTGTCATTTGAACATTAAAGTAACCTAACCTTTATTATCTATATATCCTTTGGAGAAATTCTTTGAGTTGAGTTAATGGCTAGTTTATTGTTATGTGGAGTGAATTAATTTCTTGTACAAGTTATTAACTAAAGTAAAATGAGAAATAGTATGAGTAACTGCAGGCTCATGTGTTGATTTTAGTTAAACTAAATTCTAGCTCGATTTATATCTAGTTATAGCATGCTGGTTGAATCATTCTCATTTAAGTTTTTGAACTATCTTCTTAATTAACTTGTAGACTATTGAAAATATGGAATATATGTTAAGTTAAAGTATATAAAAGTGGTGTTTTGTTAAAAATAGAATTCTAATAGATATTGTATATATGCTAAATAAGCGAAGTTATAAGTTAGCTAACTTAGAATGAATGTTGTAGTTAAAGAGTAATTGAAGTAATGTTTGCTCATAGGTTCAAGGTGACCGGAAATGTTGTGATTCAAACTGATATCTTGGAGCTCGGTAGAGGTGAGGGACCTGCATCCTTACGTGCATCATAGTTTATTTTCTTTCTAAAAGAGTATATTGTTTAGTATAATTGCGTAATTGATATATGCTTATTATTGCTAAATTGTAACTTGGTGCGAGAACAACTTACTTTGTCCTTAAATGTGTTTCCTGGTTATATTGTCATTGTTATCATTCTTGCATTGCATCGTGGTTGCGCAACCTCATTGTCGCGGCGGATGCGATGGCCTCGCTGGGCGGCATCGGGCTTGCCAGTGTTGGTTGCCTTAGCTCCGTCTGCTATTCCCTCACTCGCCTGGTCCAGAGATTGCCAGGGGGTGTTGGGTCGTAGGATCGGGTACATCCGGAGTACCCATTGGTGTAAGGGATGCCGGCATATCGAGATCGAGATCGTGGTTCGTGGATCGGGAATCGAAGATTTGGAGTGATAAGGGTTATCGATTGTATCCTTTTAAAATGTGGTATTAGAATTGTTATTCACTGTTTATCTATTGTATTAATTGTGTTAAGTTGCTGCATTGCACGTCCCCGGTAGACCTTATCCCTCACTGAGCAATTGTGATTGCTCATACCTCGCTAAACATGTTTCAGGAAGTGCTGAGGGTGAACCCCAACTAGTTGAGGTGCTAGTGGAAGAGGAAGAAGTTCAGGCTAAGCCTTTGCCCTAGTTGTTGTGTGTTTGTTGTCTAAGGTGGATTTGCCTTCTTGTTGTTACATGGTGTACTTGTATTACTATAGCATGATCTATTTTGTGGCCTTAAGGCTATGTATATTCTTGTAGTTGCAAGTTGAAAGCTCTTGGTTGTAATGTTAGCTTTGAGATATTATGGTTTGTAATAACTTTGAATTCTCCTTTTAGTTCTTGCATGCTTGGGGGTGTATGTTTAGAGGTGTTGATTTGAACTTCTAAAATTGCTCTAATGTTATCATAGGATGGCATGTTAAAAAGGTTTAATGAAAAGTTAAGTTGGGTGCATGCATGTGTGATTTGGAGCTGTTGTTTGTCTCCTAGCTTGGATGACCTTGAACCTTTGAATTTTAATTATAAAAGCTTGTTTTAGTATATTGTGGCTATTTTGAGCATTTATAGGTTTGAAAAATGTCCGCGGTACAGAGGAAACTCTATCCGTTTTTCCCTAAAATTTTGTGATCGGGTTTGGTATTGGGTTGAGAATAGCATGGTTATTAGAGCCTCCGGTCTCGTGAGGGATCGGGGCATTACATTGGGAGCCAATTTTTCTTAGTTGAGCAGTTTGAGTAGGCTCTATGATGTATGGGAGGGCATGAAGTCGTGAGAAGGGTGGAGACTTAGAGAGGTTTCGTGTTTTGGCCAAGAGAGAGAGAGAATGAAGAGTTTTGAGAGTTTTTTTGTGTATTTGTGAGGTGTGCTCGGTTTTGGTAAGTTTAGAGAGTATGTGTGAGTTGTTTTTTGAGCATAACTTGAATTTGATTGTTTGTAGGATGTGTTGGTCGAAATTGAGAGCTTGGGTAGTGTGTGGGTGTGTATTTTTTTTACATTTCTAGTGTTTTGTGAGGAATATTTGAGTTTCTTGTTTTTTATGTCTGAATAGAATATAATTTTATGTGGGTGAGTGTGTGAATTTCCCTTGTAGGTTATGTAGAGCATGTGTGTGTGTTATTATTTGAATTCTAGTGTGTGGAGATAGACTAATGTGTATTATAGATTATGGTAAATGTAGGTTTTTGAGGTGCATGGGTTTTGAGAGAGAATAAAGAATGTTTGGGAGATTGGGTTGTTTGTCTTCTAGTGGGTTGAATTAGGATTAAAGTATAGTATTTAATAGTTAGTGGGTTTTGTAGGAAAAAGGTGATGAGGTATATTATATTGGGAATGGTTTGGATGATGATAAGGTTTTGTCTTGTAGTGAATTTGAATTAGGATTAAAATAATGTTAGCGGAATGTATAGGAATAGTTTAATGTTATTTTATTGTTAGTAGAGTTTGTAGGATTTGAATTAGGAATATCATAATGGCTAGTGGATTGTGTAGGATTATTATATTGCCTAGTGCTCTGTGCAATGAATTTTCCTAGATTAACGTGCAGACACGCATTCCTAGGTTTATGGCACACACTACGAGGTAAGGCACGTACTTCTAGGTGAAAGCATAGATTCCAATGCAAATGCACGCAACCCTAGGTAATTCACATAAACCAATGTAAGACACGTAATTCAATGCAATGCACATAAATCAAAGTATGGCACTTAAATTTAGGTTAAGACACGCAATTTGAGGTTAGTGCACATAAATCGAGATATCGCACGTAAATCGAGGTCATGGCACACAATTCTAGGTCAAGGCACGTATGACGAAGCGTGCACGAAAACCAAGTACTTATCTAAGGTCGGTCATATAATTCTTGGTCTAAGGCACGCAAATCGAGGTAACACCCGTTATTCGGGGTCGGGCCTCACAAGGGCCCAGGTCCGGACGGATTCACCATCGCCTTTTATAAAACATGCTGGGGGGGTGGTCAAGGATGACTTCATGAAGGTGCTTTTGGAGTTCCACAAAGATGCCTCACTGGAGCCAACTCCATTCCTCTCCCTATCGGTCAAGTATCTTCAAACCTCTCCCTATCGATCGAGCATCTTCAAACCTCTCCTGTTGGTTGAGCGTCTTCAAACTAATGCCACTTTCATTGCCTTGATCCCATATAAAGGCGAAGACATTGACATTCAAAATTTTCGCCCGAGTTTCCTGTTGGGTAGCTTATACAAAAGAATAGAAAAAGTGCTAGCATCTATAATGAAGAAGGCGATGAGTTTGATCATATCACCCCATCAGAGCGCCTTTGTTCAAAGAAGGCAAATCTTGGAATAAAAACCTAAAGCGAACGAGTGCATTGACTCAAGAATTAGAAGTAGGGAACCGGGAGTTCTATTCAAAATTGACATAGAAAAGGCTTACGACCATGTCAACTGGAGGTTTCTGGAATGGTTGCTTAGAAGAATAGGATTCGGGGTAAAGTGGATAAAGGTGTATATAACGATGACATCCTTTCCCTTACTCCATAGGGCCTTGTGAATGGCTCCCCCACAGGCTTGTTCTACAGCTCCAGGGTCTTCGATAAGGGGATCCACTATCCCCCTTTCTATTAGAACAGTGTTAGTTCGCTATTACTGTGGGTCAGGCTGATGAGAATTCAATTATGATATTGCAATGTGCGCCACTAGAACTTTGATCATATGCTTTGAGCCGAGTCGATGAGTTTTAATATTCGTGTACGTATACCATGTAGATTGAAAAGGGAAAAACCCTCACTATAAATAGCATACCGGATGGATCATTCTTCAGAAAGCTGAAGGCTAAGAGTTAACACCTCCCAAGGGCTCGGTGAGAGAAAGCGTCCTTTGTTGATACCTAGTGTGCACCGCCACCTACTGAAATGGATTAATAAACATTACTTTCTATTGCTTGTAGTGGCGTTACTTCCTTTTGTTCACCGCGAATAATTGAATCTTGAGAAAGCAGGCCTTGTGGGGCATCTCCAGCAGCGCCAAATAAGGAAGAAGTATTCTTTGTAGACTCGCACCGCTCACTTACGGTTTTATACAGAGGGGGTTGTATTGAAGGGCCATAAGCTTTGAATCAATATGCGTTGGTTCCAATCCGGATCTCGTTGTTTGGGTCTCGAGATGATATTAAGGTGACAAAAGAGCAAAGCTGATAGAAATGCTAATTATAATGGAGATAATAATAATAGCTTAAATAATGACTTGTGCCCATTGTTCAAGATTCCTTTGTGGGACTTTCTTTTTCTTCTTCTTGACTTGACTCAACAACCCTACCATTCAGGACAGAACTCTAAGGGTATCTCTGAAGATTCAAAATACAGAAGAACGACGACCAATCAAGACAATATTGTAGCACGCGCCTTAGGACCGATCCCAGTGAAATAGGAAAACGAATGCGCTACCGACTAGCATTAAACCTCTCCTTATCAGTCGAGTTACTTCATACCTTTGTTCTATGGCTTTCACTCATTCCTGTGACCTTGGTTGTCCCATCAAGCTGACAGGTCCTTTTCTTCGTGGCAACATTGAAGTTTTCTTTCAAGAATGCGCTCTTGGGAGTTGATTCTTCTTGCCTTCAAATTACAAAAGAAAGCCCGGTTACATCTACCACTGACAATGTTCAAGAAAGGAGGACGAACCCTAATCCCTTACCCTTAGGGGTTTGAAGGTTGGTTCCTTCCCCTTATTTATGAAGGCTGGGAAGGGAAAACACGTGATAGCGGTTCAGTTCCCTATATCCAATCTTGGGAGAAAGAACCTATGCTCATGATTTCCATACATCAAATGGGAATAGCTTTTACGTGTCCAAAGTCAATAGAAGTCTGAACGGCAGCCCTAAACATGTTGTTTCAGGACATATCTTAAAGTCTTCGAGGAATGGAAGAAAAAGCGTGGCATTTCAGATCATATTTTCCTTCTAGAGAGAGGCTGGTCGAGAATATCCACTTGTAGGGTTTTGGTTGCCAAATCAGTATGAATTTTCCTTGTTGGGAAATCGGCTTCGTGGCGAAATGAATTAATGAATGTTGGTCGATTATGTCACTAGCCTACATACGCTCCAACCAATATGAACCAAGCGGATGAGATGAGATAACCAAGGGGAGAGGCATCGAGATTGGGCAAGGAAAACTAATGAAATTTTTGGCGAATTCGACCCCCAAAGTCTGCATGTCAAAGTTGGCAAACTGCCAAAAGACCTCGCCTTTATTAATGGAGAGTTGACCAAGTATGATTATGAGCATTGGCTTATAGTGTCACACCCCAACCCAGCCTATAAGGTTAGACTAGGGTGTGATCTAAATGTTCAGGACATGTCACATACTTAACCGTTCATGAAGGTTTAACACTTATCGTTTTAGTCTAAACTCCAAGTTTTTCCAGAAAACCGGCAGCATAATGGCTGTAATTGGGCTCTTTGGTTTGACCTAATTCTCTAAACGCCTCAATTATTCCAATCATTAATCCAATTCCATTAGGGACTCCTATTTGCCACCAACCGATTTGCCTACTAGTTTATCTTGAAAGTCTCGTTTGGTTAATAAGCCTAACATGATAACTATGTCCTATTTATTTGTCAATTTCTTATCATACAAGTACCTATTATCATTTAGTTTGCAAATGAGCACCTAGGTGAAATTAGATAGAATTAACTTAGTTGATTGTTCATCTAGTGGTTTGACTACCTACGACAACTACTAATCAAGAAAACGAAAGCAAACAACCAAATAAAAGTTCATCCGGTTATAGATAGTAC
The DNA here is from genome assembly GCA_037974665.1 of Ehretia macrophylla. NCBI lineage: Eukaryota > Viridiplantae > Streptophyta > Magnoliopsida > Boraginales > Ehretiaceae > Ehretia > Ehretia macrophylla. The sequence goes on from CM075770.1 coordinate 10,989,323, forward strand.
AATCCCAGAATTAGACCCAAATTACAACGGGGTCATTTACATAAATAAAATGAACATTTTGCAATCAAACACAATATCCATATAGCAACCCCTTTCAGGCAAAGCACAAAAGCACGTAGTCACTCCCAGGAATCATCAACAAGCACATTTACTTCGGGTACTTGTTCCAAATCTGCTGCACCTGTGACAAAAAAGAGGGTGAGTCCTTATGAACTCAGCGAGGGGGAACGAGAAATAGGTTTTGAAAATCATTTTCCGGTTCAACTTATGAAAATCCTTTTTACAAGCATGAATATAACAATGATATAAGATACAGGAACAAGAATACCAATCTTTCATCCCCGAGGTTCTCTAGGAACCAAGCGAGAGTACTTATACACATAGTAAAAGGATACGGTGAGCTTTTGCTCTCAGATCAGTTCTAGAATCAGTTGTTGCGGCCGACTTCAAATCATCCCCCAAACACGCCAGGTGGGTGTACTCCAGATGTACCCCGAAATCCTACGACCCAACTCTACGAGGAAGTCTAGCCCCCAAGCGAGAGAGGGAATGGGACCATGGTAGTCACGGGTGCACCGGCAAGCCCGATGTCGCCCGGTGTGCGTGATCGCTACCATGCCAACAGGAAAGGTTGCAACCTTGTATGCAATGCACATTCATGACAAGTAATATATCACAGAAGGAGGACAACAAAGTAGGTTGCCTCCGGACAGTCATAAGATTGCACATTGACAGATAAACAAGCGGGGCACGATAAGACATGAAATTTCACTTGAAAGGCATATAGAGTTATATGAAAATTAAACGGGCAGCCATGTAACACATGTAAAACAGGCCATATAACTCATTAAGAAGTCCACGCAATCAAGTGATAAGATTATTCAACATGCAATGATATCAACATGGGTTCGGATGCAAGGAAAGTTTATTCGTCAACATGCAACGGTCAAGATCACTTTTGAAGTTATAAAACAATTACGGGCAGCCCACTAAGTGTATAATTCCCACACAATATCCAAATGATCAACACTTAGCAAAACTACCTAGTCATTAGGGCTTCCATTTCATGTATATTCGTGCAATTTGAGCCTCAACCCAACTCAAAGTCAATCTCAAACCATACATCATTTAATTCAACATCCTCAAACATTCAAAACAGTCCACACAACATCCCAACACCACATTTCCACACAATTAGTACCACAAGAGAGGTTACAACAATTTTCCATGCATGTAACTAAATGAAACCTTTACAGCAATAGGCTGTTTTCTCACAATCAATAGGATAATCAAACAATCTCCAAATTCAGTGAATAAGATGTAAAATTAAATCTTAAGAAGTTAACTAAAATCAGAAACAAACCTTGCATCAATTGGAGTTCAGAATCATTAGTTATAGCCGACACAGTGAGGTAGCACAAAACTGTCCAGATTTGCACACTTTTCAGAAATTGACGTTTTTGAGGTCCTTAGGGTCAGTTTTAGCTTTGGTCCATTTCTGACAAAATTGTCCAGAACTGAAAAATATAGTAGCATACCAAATTTCATGCATTTTTGACAGCATTTACTGAGTCAAATATGGTTCGTTCCACAAGGTCAGTGCATCTGCCAAAACCTGCTTCATTTCTCCAGATTTCCAGATTTAGTCATATTTTAAAGATTTGCCATTTTGAGGACCTTAGATTCAAAATTAGCTTCGGCTTATTTCTGGGAAAAATGTTCAAAACTGTCCAAACTAGTCATCCACCAATTTTCAAGCATTTTCAACATCATTTTCTTAGCTAAACTTACCTCGAATAGACTGGTCAGAGAGCTGTCAACCATTTCGACTTCACCTAGCATCATTTTCAAGCCAAGATCTTGCCATGCATGGTTGTTTAAGCTTATGAACGACCATATATCTCAAGTACAGAAGCAAATACATGCATTTATGAGCATGCATGTGAAATTTTGAAGAGTTTTCAAAAGGTTTTAACCCTCACCTTAGCAATCAACCTCAAGTTGCTCAAAAACCTTTGTTGAAGTTCAAATATCCTCTTCTCCTTTGTCTAGCCGAAATCCCACTAGCTTTTCTCTATTTTTCCTAGCTTAGTGATCAATCTCTTAGTGCATGCATGTAGTTAGAACTTGAAGAAAAGAAATGGATGTCAAGAAGCTTACCTAGGCCGAAAATGAAGCTTCAATGCACATGCATGTGTTATTTTCGAACTCTAGCTTGTTTGCTTGAGTTGCTTGATGGCTGCTCGACTTTGCTCAGCTAAGTTGTGAAGAAGACAAGCTAAGGAGGTAGAGAACTCAGCCAAGGCCGAGTGAGAGAGAGAAGTTGAGAGGAAATGAAGAAAATATGACAAAGTGATGGCTTTGCAATTCCTTTGAGGGTGTGGTCGGCCTTGGGCAGTCCAAATTCTGATTTTGTGTCTTCAAGATGTGGTTTTTAAAATGCTAGCATGGGCATGCAAGGGCTGGTCGAGTATGGTGGAGTTTTGAGGTGGTTTGAGCATTTTTTTAAGGCATTGTGCTAAGTGTTTGTCTAAGCATGCACAATAATTTATGTTGTTCAAATTTTCTTGCTCAAAACATGATATGGCCGGCCAAGCATGTGCATAATTCTGAATTTTTTTGTCTTGGTTGAGTGTTATTTTAATTGTATCTTGAAAGTGCAAAAAGAATAATGCATAAAGAATAAGGAATGTTTTGTTTTTGGTGAATTTTTGTCTTCTAGTGAATTGGTTTAGGATTATTATATTGATAGTGGACTTTGTAGGATTGTTTAATAGCCTAGTGCTTCGTGGAAGATGCTTTCTTGATTAGCGTGAAGGCACACTTTCCTAAGTCTAGGGCATGCACTACGAGGTAGGACACGAGCTACGAGGTAAGACACGGACTTCAAGACTAATGCACGCAATCCTAGGTGAATGCACGTAAACCAATGCAAGGCACGTAATTCAATGTAATGCACGCAAATCGAGGTACGACTCTTAAACCTAGGTTAAGGTACGCAGTTCAAAGTTAGGGCACACGAAACGAGGTAACGCACGTACATCGAGGTCAGGGCACGTATTTCTAGGTACCGCACGTGAGTCGGGGATTAGGGTACACTATTCTAGGTCAAGGCACGTATGACGAGGTATGCACAAAAACCAAGACAGGACACATAATCCAAGGTCGGTCATATAATTAGGGGTCTATGGCACGCAAATCAAGGTAACACACGTTATTCGAGGTCGGGCCTCACATATAGCCAGTCAATCATCTACTTTTTGATAGTTTCTTCGAGTTACCAAAGTGGGTTCAAACCAAGAAATAGGTCAATGTCGAAAAAGAAGCTTCATTAGAAAGAGTAGGTGGAAAACAAGGTATATAATATTCTAGGTATCTGCCCTTCCGTTAGAGGAGATTTTTTGGCTTTCGTTGTCAATAATCAGCCTGGGTGGTTGTCATTTTTCTTTCTGTCTTTCTCGAGCCAGCGGAGATAGGAAAATGGCTTTTGGGCTTTCTTCTCTCTCGGACCCACCAAATGGCCTACGCCAAGCATATGGAGATGGAGGGTTTCACCTTGATGGGATTCCTTCCCTTTCTTAGTGAGTGGGGTTCCTTGAACTGATTAGAGCTGGGAGTGGAGACTCCAGAAAAATGACTAGTTTCATACCTCTATCGAGCATCTTCAAACTCTGATGATTTCTTGCCTCTTTACTCTCTATCTAATGATTTTCGACGTGCTTGATTCAGGCTGTCATAAATGTTGTTGGCTTCTTTTCTCGAAATGTATGCCAACAGACCGACTAGCCCGTTAGTGGCTTCCGCTCCCTTAGCCTGAGTTTGGCTTAGTTTGTGCTATTCCTTTTCTGGATCCTTTGTCCGAGGCTTTTAGAATGGATTATTTCACATGCGAAGGCAGTCAACATACCCTCCCCCTACCGGTTGTGTTTTCTTCAAATTCTTAATCTAAACATGTCATTTTCTTTTTTTGCGAGTGCATGTTTTGCTTCAACAACCTAGTTTTAGCCAAGCCAACGAGTATATGTGAACGAAGTCTTAAATGAATGTTGACTAATAGGAGCTTTCTCCTCAGTTCATTGTTAGCTTTAGTCCTTTCCCTATCGGTCGAGCATTTACAAACTATCACTCCTTTAAAAAAAGGGCTTCTTGTTGGCAAATACCCAATGAACTTCTCCCTTCTCTTCTCATCAACGTATTTGAAGCATTGATGAAGGGTGGAAGGTACCACGCTGTGGATCCAAGCAGGAAGTTTAGGAGGTGTCACCGTCAATGACGTAAGAAGTGAGCTCAGTCTTCAGATCCCATGTTTAGTACTTGAGATGAATCTTGTCGATGGCTCTTTGCGAGTCAGCATTGTACCCCAAAATAGTCACCTTGGTCTGACTTAGCCGGCTCGTAGGAATGAATTCCAAGATACGCTAGGGCCCGCAGTGGCATCACGTTGATGGATGCCCCAGGGTCGATCTCTACCCGTGGTAGCCTTCTTTCTTTCGCTGATGTCACCAGTGAGATAAAGAGGCCACTTACGTATGCTTCTTCCTATCCAGCAAGATGTCTTATGTCGAGAAGGTTATATCTGCACTGTGGACTTTCTTCATTGGTGCTTCCATGTACTCATCTTCGATGCTTTGAACTTTCACCCTATTGACATAGATGTGGGGCATACTTTTTTTTTGCTTCCTTCTGACTACTAAGCTGCTTTATAGGCTAAAGCCTCCTATCTACGGTAACTGACGCAGCAAGACCCGAGGTTTGAAGATGCTCGACCGATAGGGAGAGGCAGAAAAGTACCCCTCGAGCTGCATCTAAGTGAAGAAGAAAGGGAAGCTTGGCTAGCCGGCCAGTATGTCGATCTCAAAAAACATAGGCTTGGGTTACCTACCAACTCCGCTCCCTGCGCCGAAAACTTTGTTTGAGGCCTCTCGTTCTGGAGATCTTTCTTTTAGATCTCTAAACATTTTCTATAAACTTTGTCTCCGTCAAAGAGCAAAGAGACGAGAGTCAGTTCAAGAATAGGATGTAGAACCTGTGCCCCCTACAAAGGACGAGGTCAAGTAAATGGATTTTGGGACTGTTGACAATCCTCGCCCTGTATTCCTAAGGGCAAGCTTCTCAAATGAAAGAGATTTAACAGTACATGGATCTACTTAGATAATTCTTTGATGTTTTCGCTTGGAGCTACGCCGAACTGGACTAGACCAAAAGATAGCCATGCATCGGCTAAACATCAAAGAAGGTGCTAAGCCCGTGTTTCTTAGTTTAGTCAAAAAATGAGACTTTCATAGGTCCGATAGGTCTTTCTACTATACTAGTAGGGTGGTTACCTTCAAATGCGTTAATTTGCCTTTTTAGACCTTCTTTGTCAACAAGAGCCCTACGTCTTCAATCCCCTTGAGCTGCTAGTGAGCATCCCTCTTTGCTTTCTTTGAAGCGTGCATTGGTCACATAGATGACTTTGTTAAGGAAAGCTGCTTGAAAAGTCCTCATCTCTTCGCTCTTTTTCTTCTGCTAATGCAAATATCCCGTTCTTGGTTCTTAAAGATATGTCTCCTGCCCCTGTTATGTTAGCGTCTCTAATCTCATCTATTGGTTGGAGCTCTTTTCGGGAAAGAGTCTAAGCTGCCCGCCCATTTCATCTTCAATTTCACAAAGAAAATTTGATCTCCTTCGGACCCTTCTCCTATAATGTTAGACGAGGTACCTTCTGCTCTCTTCGATTTAGCAAGCAACTGAGTGCCTTCTGCTCCTTGGTCTATTGTTTATCGATGTCCTACCTCACATCTCTTTAGTGCTTGAGTTAATTGATAGAGACTTGTACTGTAAGAATAGGCCACTTCTTGGCAAGTTCGAAAGCTTTGGTGAGAGGGGAACTAATGCTAATGGTCTCGGATATGGCTCAGAGTACTGCCTTGCTTAGTCTAGCTGAGCTCTACTATTAACTAATGAGACTTACATAGAGTACTTGCACCAAATACATATAAAAAGAGTGTATGCGAGTAAGTGCGAAAGCTTTTGCATCTTCTTTTCCGTCTACTAATTTGAGCTCTTCTTGTCGATCAGTACGACTCCAAAATCCACATACAGAGAAAGCTGATGTGGCCTTATTAGCGCAGTTGCAATATCAATATATAGCGTAGTTGCAAGGCTTTCTTTCATGAGCTAGCCTTGTTTGCTTCCTCTTTTCCTCTCTATTCCGGATGTCCATCCAATCTCTGATTCTAGTCAATAACTTCCTTAAATATAGCTCTTGTTGCTCTTCTCTGGCTAGGATGTCACAACTATGGCCATCTTTTCTTAAGCCTCAGGGTGTGTTAAAGTAATCTCATTAGGGACTAAGGCCTGTAAAAGAAGTCTCGATTATAAGACCTAATCGGGCTTTCCGTACAATATCTCCTTTCTAAAGGCCTATCTCTCATCTTGAAGGCTGGTTGAATGGATCATAGAAGGTGCAAGATGTGCTTCCATTCCTTTACCTATTTCTGTGCTTTTAGCAGCTTCTGCGCTTATTTACCAATCTGTGCTTGTTTAGCGGGCTTTTGTAATTCTCATTGGTTTATTAAGTGTTATAAGATCCTCCTTCCCCTCCCTCTGCTTGGGAATCAGTGTCGGGTACATAGAAGGGCCAGATTGAGAAAGATTGGGTACGTCGATGGGTCAGAAGTAGCGATGAGTTAATCAAAAGTGGCAAGTTTGTTCCGTAGGCTTTTGTGAATGGGGCTCATGGCTTTCGAAGTCGAAATCACCGGCTGATAGTGGAATTTTTTGTTCTTTCTCAAAGGGATCGTATTGACCCTCTTCTGAGCCTATGGGAGAAGAAGCTTTTAGCTTCTGCTTGTTTAGTGCTATTTCTTGGTCGTCCAATGGTCTTTAGTCGTTATTAAGCCTGGTATGCCTCCGCCCTATGTCCACAATTCCAAACCTTCAATCCAGGATCACGCCTTGGGCTTTCAATCCGAGATCATCCCCTCATATGTTCCTGCTTAGTTCGCATTTCGGGTATATGGTAAGCAATAAAAACGTATTCAAATAGTTACAATATCCTTTGCGTAACGTACTAAAAGCTCTTGACTCAAGGGAAAAAGTGCATTTCAAGATGCCTTCAGCTTAAAGAAAGATGGGCTTTTAGAGCCTTTAGGTCCCAGTCCTAAGATCCAAGAAGAATCAATGCTAGAATTACCAAAGGCCTTAGCGCATATTCTCCTTCTGTCTTATATTTTGGAAAGGAACAAGAAGAAGAGCTAAAAGGAAGAGCCTTCAGTCATTTCCTTTCTCTTTTGTCCCATCCTTAACTTAAGAGTGAAACTCGAACTCGCATTCGCAGGAAAGAGAGTGGAGCATCTTAGTTAGCCTTCTTCTTCCCTCGGGTCCAGCAAAAAAATGCCCTTTACTATAGAAACGCGCAACCGCTTTTGCTAAGGCGCGCCCTTATCATAAGTTGCCTTTGGTCGTGGATCAGGCGCCCCTACTCCTATAAAGCAAGGGGAGGCCAACATAATGAAGCTTGACTAGTAAAAGGTACGCTAACGCGCACTTCTATTTTCTTCGCTTGGTCAGAGCCCGTGATAGGAAGATGGAGAAGAAATGCATTTGGGTACATGGATCTCCAATCTACATTAACCAGAGTTCCGTTCAAACGCTTAAATATTGCTGCACTACCTTCCCTTTTGTTAGACCAAGTATAGGGATTACCTGAGTAGCCAAGATCATGAAGTCCACATGAATCCGTACAGGTTCGGAAGGCTTCAGTTTGAGATAGGGATACTCTTTGCTCAATTGGATTGAGAATCGTGTTAAAGTCCCCAATGACCAACCGTGGGAGAGATATAGAATTCGCTATATCAGTGAATTCCTACCACGCCTCATGCCGATGGCAAGCTTGAGCCCATGCATAGACCACAGAAAAGATCCAAGAGTGCCCTAGTTTTTTGTCTGGAACGAGAATTCATTGTCCTCGTCCTTAGCCGATCGCTAACTATCAACCACTTAATCCTTCTCAAACATCTTCTCCTCCTCGATAACCTTACTAACCACTTCAGGTTCAGGCTGCACAATAGAGATCAAGATAGCCTCGTGAGCGTGATTCTGAGTCTCGTGGTTGATATATGTGAGCGAGACCCAAGCAGGAGAAGCAAAGGTAGAAGGAGCAGAGAGGCAGCAACACCTATTTCTCCGCTGCTATATCAAGATGATCTATAGCATCATAGATACAGACAAAGTTTCCTTCACGTAGTTCTACTAGCTTCAATAACATATCGATACCCGGGCTAATAGAAGCATACCAATATGACTAGTAAGGGCGATCCTGCGAGAGCGCTATATGTTACCTTTGACTCTGCTGTCTCTACCTCTGCTTGCTCTGATGCGAGCAAGTAGCAAGACGCCATATCAAGCACTACGATGCTGTTGAAACTGTCCGGGAACCTTTGCCTTTCTTCGCAGGTTCACGCACATGTGGGTCATTTGGTTATGAATCATATCATCAAATGGGAATCAAGCGCTTGAACTGGTAAACTTGAGCTCTGGAACTAGCACTATGAGTGCCTCTGCTAGCTATGGCTCTTCAACCCTTGCCGGTTTGTTGAAGTAAGTGGAAAGCGAATGCACAACGCTTCCACTCACATGTCGGAATAAGTAATAACACAAGTATAGACCAGAACAAAAGAAGGGACAGACGCTTGTGCACACAAAGTTTACATTTGCTTATCCACACTACTTTAGAGTGAGCTAATGCCTTCACTCTATTTCTTGGAAAAAAAATTATAAATTAACTACCTGGCCGTTTTCCAACTACTGCAATGGGATCAACTGCAACCACTGTTACCTTCGCTGGCATACTTCACATTGGAATCAGAACTTGCGCTATAAACGTAATGTAATCTCATTGATCACGTTAGGCCAACCAAACAAAATAAAATAATGAATGAGAAAGCAACAAAAGGATCTAAAATTGGTCAACTGGGACGGTCAACCACCACTCCCCATCTTACTAATTGAAGGAGTTCGATATGTGCTGGGATTTTGAGCAAGCGAGGCCCAGGCACTAAATAGAATGGCCTACTTATCTCGATCAAACCCTCCCCGTAGCTATTCCCATGCGTATAGATGTAGATTTATCTGTATGTATCCCTCTGTCCCGCCAGAACTTCTTTTCCCCTTCTATCAAAAGGTGAAGATCTAGTGTTAGCCACCCTACTTAAGAAAGAATAAGAACAGTAGGAAGAGATTTCTTTCATGTAATGCTGTGGCAACTTTTTTTTTTCTATTCGCCGCTTTGTTCAGCCGGTAGCCTTGTACCCTTTTCTTTTTTCTTACTAGCAGCGGAAAGCTCAACAATTTGCCCGTCCTTGTCTTCGCCCCAGACTAGGGGGTACTTATCGTGTTCTAAGATAAAGCGCCTAATGGCACCCCAACCCTTCCAGAATCTGACCTCCAAGTGGTCGCCTCTGAACTCCACTTGCCGATGTTGACATCAGTTATCGCGGATTCAATCAAAAGCCTAAACACCCTACGTCAAGGCTCTATCTTCTGACTGGCTGTTCTCCCCAAACAAGAAGTAGGAAATGACTTCTAATGGCACAACTAACAGTTTGATCTCTCCCTCTATTTGCTGCATGAACATCTGTGAAACCCCACTTTTCTATCCTGTCTCGTTTTGCATGTTTATTCTCGTTTTACATGTTTATTCTTGTTTTGCGTGAATTGACCTGTCTATGTGCTATATGACTTAGAATGTGATAATTTTGATATTAATACTCCTAGAATATGCTAAATGTGCATTCATGAAATTTTCATAAAAAACGGAGTCATAAATTTTATCGTTGACTTTTAGTGAATAGTATTTTCGAAACACGTCCGCTAAAATTTTGAAACTGGTCTTTTTAACCCTTCTAGACCTAGTCCTCGGACTTTAATAGACCTGTGCTTGATGAAAACGGTTTTCAAATTGGCTTAGGAATTTATTAGTGTTTTTACACCGACTTTTGCAAAAATCGAGTTTTAAGCTGACTCGGGTGAAATTGTTTGAATGTAAAACTTCTTGTCACCTAAAAATAACCTACTTGAGCTATCTTAGGTGTTGAATAATTGTTTTGAGCATTGGTGACCAAGAAAATGAATTTAAAGTCAAGGAAACACAAAAATACTAAGTTAATTCAACTTTGACTTTATTTAAAATGTTGACTTTTATGCATATATCACCAACACACATTACAATAGCACAAAAACACACTCCAAAACACCTAGATGGACGAGAGTTTCATGGGAGAATAAGCCAAGCTTTTCTTCAAAGATTTCAAAGCAAATTTTCAAAGAAAAACCTAGTTTTTGTCCGTAGAACTTCGTGCTGAGTTGGATTCCGCTTGTTGGGCACGCATTGCACGCATATCTAAGCTTATATCGCATCAAAGGTGAGAGAAAAATTCTAAATCTCAAAACTCATCTTTTATGTTTTTGCGTAGAATTGATTATTGAAATGTTAAAATGTTAATCTGCAGTTAGAATATTGCTCCATGCATGCTAGGGATCGTTTATATGTATTCTTGCGAAATTTGAACCGTTGTAGCATAATTATTTATTTTCATGTATTTAAAGTTGATTAATTTGCTAAATGTTGATTATCTTGAGTTGTATTGGTTGAAATCGATTGCCGTCAATTTCTAAAAGTTTGATAATTACGTGGTAGCGCCGTTGTAATGCCGAATTTTCGATTGCGAGGTCGGTGCTAAAATCGGGAAATTTCAGCCATGACACACTAGGGTTTTAGGGTTGTTGGGCATGATTTGGATGTGTTTTGGTTGGTTTCCGAGGGGACTAATGTAGTTGATTGAATGGGTGAGTGTTTGAAACTGATTTGGAGTCGTTTGGATTAGTAGAATGTAAGATATGATTATTTGAAGTTTAGGTTATCTTTCTTTAAATTGTTGAATTGAGACTTAGTTGATTGGGTGTTATTTGAATGATTGAATTGTGAGATGTTAATGGTTAACTAGGGTTAGATTACCTGTTTCATGCATGATAAGTTGGATGGCCTACTTTGTCATCTAACTTAGTTGTTTGCTGTTTAATTAATTACTTGATGTTATATTGATGTTACATTGATGAAAATTGATGATTATTGATGATTATTGATTGATGATTGATGCCGGGAGATAGGCAGTTCTGCTAGACTGTCCTCCTGTGAATGATGTTTATTATTATTGCTGAGTCTTTGGTATGTGTGTGCCACTTCTCGGGCAGCATCGGGCTGTCGGGTTGATAACGGCATGACTACCAGAGATCTCCAGCTCGCATGACGGAGGTGTCATGGAGGGAGAGGTTATTGGGGTACCTCGGGTGCGTGAGTTTATGGGAGTTACAAGAAGGCTGTTATGATTGTGATGGTGTTTGGAGCTACACCAACTAGTGTATCCTTTATTGAATGGTCATTATAGATTATGTGATGATAGTATTATTGATGTTATTGTGTGTTTACTTGCTCAAAGGATCATTTTCTAAGGAGTATAGTGAATACTGTTAGGGATCTATCGGATCCTCACTGGGCATATTTTATATAAGCTCACTCTCTATTATTGCATGCTTATAGGTGTACTTGAGCAGGATTATGGGTACGTGCCTCCTGAAGAGGAAAATGTGCCTTACGTGGATGAGTCTTATGTTCCGGAGTCTTATCCTTGATGTTTGATGTGTTGAACACCTTATTATCTTGTATATTATCTAGTTAACTTTTATATGCTTTGTAGTTTATAATGTATAAGATGTTGAAAAGATAATGAATTAGTTGATGCTATCTTAGTAGTCTTTCTTTTGTCTATGTATAGGTTGCTAGGTTGGTATCAATATATTTTGCAATGTATATTAAGGTTCATGTATTATGTTGGAACGGAGGCGTATAACGAGGAATGATTATTGTATAATATGGTTATGATGTATGTTGTTATTTTATTGAGTTGTTTATTGTATGGTTTATGGAGTTGATGTATGATGTTCTATTAAGGTTGGTTTAGAGCCTCGGTGTCCTATTTACTGTCGTTATACTGCCGAAATTCCGTTGCATCCTGACTGATTATAGGAGGGGTCGAGTTGGGGCGTGACATTTAAGTGGTATCAGAGCGCATGTTTAGTTGTCAACCGGGGTATTCTCGGAATGTGGGTAATGGTCTTAGCATGAAAGTATGTATGAAAGGAAAGAAAAGTGAACTATGTATTAATATGATTAAATGATTAAGTGATTAAGTGATTATGTGATGTAGTGCTTATGTGATTATGTGATCAATTTGTTTGTGTTTTACATGAGTTTGTTGTTTATGTGTTAATAGTTGTTTATTACCTGTTTACGTGCTATAACCTGTGCTAACTCTTTGATTAGTAGAATGACCGGTAGACCAAGGACTAGAGGTAAGCCCAAGGTAGTAGATGAGACTCCTGGTAATGTGGCACCGGGCCCTGATAGGGGTGATGATCGTTTGGGGGCAGCAATGGATAGGATTGCTGAGTTAGTGGCTAGTCAGGCACAGCTACTGGTAGGGCAGGCTGCCCAGACTCAGGCTTTGCAGGCTTAGTTGTTGATTGTGCAGGGTGGAAACCACGGGCGTGGTACCCTGAATGAGTTATTGGGGTATCATCCACCTAGATTTTAGGGGGAACCCGATGATCGGAAGGCTGAAGCGTGGATTAGTAAGGTGGAGAAGATTTATGATCCTCTTGATTATACCGATGAGCAGAAGGTCTCCTTTGCCGTGTACTTGCTGGATGATGAGGCAGAAGAATGGTGGCGCATGGTGAGAACTAGCTGGGCGACTCAGGGTATTCCTTATGTTTGGGGTACCTTTCTGTTAGCTTTCCGCGCAAAGTATGTCCCGAGGATCGCGAGGGAGCGGAGAGATGCAGAGTTTCTAGCCTTAGTGCAGGGAGATGCCTCAGTGGCTCAGTATGAGGCCACCTTTACTCGATTGTCCCGGTATGCACCGGAGTATGTGGCTGATGAGAAGCGGAGGACTCGTAGATTTATGTTGGGGTTGAGGCCCGAGATTCAGGATGCGATGGCTTTAAATCGGTATGATATATTCATTGAGGCCTTTGATGCAGCTTCGAGGTTAGAAAAGAGAAATGGGGATCAGCTTGTGTCTAGTTAGCCTAGTAAGAGGCCGTATCAGTCATAGTTTCAGCAGGGTATGTATAGGCCTCCTGTACAGCAGGTTGTGTACAGGCCACCAGCTCACCAGGGTTTTTTTAGGCCACAGGGGCAGCAGAGTTATTATCGGCCTCAGTTTCAGCAGGGGTCATATCAGGTTCAGTCCCAGTTTAGGCCAGCCCAGTCTCAAGGTCAGTACAGGCCTAGTTTGGTAAGGCCTCAGCAGCAGGCTGGTTTAGCTGTTTCTTCAGCTTTTGGTTCTTCCAGGGGCAGTGTTAGTGCATCATCACCGCAGTGTACCCACTGCAAGCGCACGGGGCATGTGGAGGCCGATTGCAGAGTGAAGGCAGGGACGTGTTTAGGATACGGCAGCAATCAGCACATGGTGAGGGATTGTCACGCCCCGACCCAACCCCCAAGCTAAAGGTTAAGTCCGGACCCGACACACGGACAGAGTCTCCCCTGTACCGTGGACATTCTAAAAACCTGTAATCACTCAAACAGAGTCCCAACAATACAATACAAGCTTTTCTTAATTAAACAACAAAGTTCTAAGGCCATCCGAGCCTTATAGTACACAATAGTTCCGAAACACACAAGCATGCGAGAACTTGTTATCAACATAGTTTTATAATCATGACATTCTAGGAAATCAATTAAACATAATTGAAAGGTCAAACATTTCTACTTTAAGCCATTCACTCCCAAGCAAGCAAAGCGAATAGAAGTAGATCATAAGTTATTACAGTACATAGGTTTTCAAAGCTACACCACAACCAACTAGTCTTCAACTTATACAACAAACATATACATAGCCCTTAGGCTACAAAATAGGACATAAAATAAACAGTTGAGCCTTCCACAAAGCAGCAAGGAATTAAACCACCTCAAGCTATCAGGCACAGCAACTAAGGTAAGGGATCAATCTGAACTTCCTCCTCCTCAACTAACTCAACAAGTTGGGGATCACCTACAGCGTCTCCTGAAACATATATCGAGGTATGAGCAACCACTGTTGCCCAGTGAGGGATATAGTCCCGGGGCATGTAATGCAACAGATAATACAGTTATACAACAATATCACTTAGACAATTTAAGAAACAATGATAACTTAGATAACCACACATTTAAAAGGATACATTTCACACAATCCCCTATACACCAATCTTCACTGGTCTTCATTCACGATCCACGAACCACGAGCACGATCACGATAAGCCGGCATAACCCCAAACACTCCAGTGGGTGTACTCCGGATGTACCCCGATAAGCCTACGACCCAACATCCCCTGGCAATCTCCGGACTAGGCGAATGAGGGACTAGGGCACGGAGTTTGAATATCCACCGGCAAGCCCTCTGTCGGCCAGCCGATATTCAACACATCCGCCCCTGACACTATGGTTGCGCAACCACGATGCAATGCACTTAACAATGGAAAATTAATAGCAATAATATAAGCATTAACACATAGGAGGATCAACAAAGTAGGTTGACCTCGATGCAATTAGAATAGAAGCAATTATAGAAGCTAATAAGCAGTTTACAAAGGAACATATACAAGATAAGCATAGAATTATACCAAAAGCTCCAAATCAACTTGAAACCACATATAAACACTTAAGGAGTCATGCCATGGGTTTAGAAGTGTGAGTCAACCGAAATTGCACCTAAACCCCTTTGTTTTTCAAACTATTTCTCTTCCAAACCAAGGTTAGTGATTCCATTTTCAAAGGAAACTCTCCCAACCTTCTAACTAACCCTCAAGGTACCCTCTCAACCCTCTAACTCATTCAATTTCCCGCGATTTCCCCGAAAGCCCCAAATTCCCTTTTATGGCTTTAAACTACACATACATTGTCCGGGCTTCAAACAAGGGATATCAAGGCTTCTATAGCACCTAGGTAGCTTAAGGATACTAGAATTGAAGCCCGAATCTACCCGGATTCGCATTAACCCCGAAAGCCCCAAATTAAAGTCGGCTATTTTCCATTTGAAGAGATTTAAGGACAATGCAAGTGCACGGGGCTATTAGGTTACCTTCACTAGCACCTAAGGTATCTATTAGAAGCATTGAATCAAGCTAATTCGAGCAATTACGCAAAACCCTAGAAAAACGTCACTATTCACCCTAAAAATCAAACTAACGATTCTAACCGTTTAAATTGTGAAACGATGGCTCAAATATGTTCTCTAGCATTCATATACATGGTATAATAGCATAGATAACTAATACAATGGCATTTGATCACATTTTCAACAAATCAAGAAAAGAGCAACTATTTAGAAATGCAAAAATAAGCCGTGAAATCCCTCACCACTACGCGTAGGAACACCTAGGAGGCTTGAAGACACCCTAATCCACTTGCTCAAGGCTTGGGAGGGCTTGGATTGAAGGATTGAAGAACAAAATCTTCCTCTTTTCTCCCTATGCTGCTGTCGGCCCTTTTCTATTTCTGTTTCAGCTTTTATTTTTTTTTTCTTTTGCATTTTGAGAGTTTAAGTGATATATAAAAGGGCTAAGTTGAGGTGGGGTCATTTGGGTGCTTAAGTGATCTAATATAATGCGCTTATTAAGCTTAAAACGAGCTTAGATAGTAAAATATATGCTAGCTAATTAATTACCTAAGTTATGTTATGTAACACTATTCACTCAACTACTAAAACTATTTTCTAAATGAGTCCTCCTACCGCTTCTAGCTCAATTGCACATTTTTCTCATTACTTTAATAATTAATAGGATTTAATAAAAATACTAATTAACTAATAGAAGGCAGTTTAAAAATGGAGTGAATAGTAGTCACAAAAGTCAGTTAGTAAAGCACAGAAGTAAATGCGCAAACAAGGGATGCAACAGTAATTAAATGCATGGCTAAATCTCGGGCGTCACAGGGATTGCCCTAGATATTCGAGGATTGAGGGTCGGACAGCAACTCAGGGTTATCAGGGCCGACCTGCGACCAGTGCACCTCAGCAGCAGTGGGTCTAGGCTCGGGCCTACGCAGTTGACTTAGAGGAGATGCTTGAGGAAACTACAGTTGTGGAAGGTAACTTCCTTATACTTGATCAACTTGTTAAAGTGTTGATTGATTCTGGTGCTACGCATTCTTTCATTACTCCTGCTTGTGTGCAACGTGTTAATATGCAACCTGAAAGATTGCCTTATGTGGTTGAGATTAGTACCTATTTGATTGATAAGTATGTGACTGGCTTAGTATATAAGGATTGTATAATACATGTTGAGGGGCATCGTTATCCTTCAGACCTTATCTTATTTCCTATCTGGGGGTATGATGTTATCTTGGGTATGGATTGGCTTTCTAAGTATGATGCCCAGTTGAACTGTAGAACGAAGGTAGTACAGTTTCGTTTGCCAAATCAGCCAGTAGTTGAGGTAGTAGGGAACCGGGGTACTAAGACGAGTTTTGTTATCTCGGCAACTAAAGCTATTAAGTTGGTGAGTAAGGGGTGTTCGGGTTATCTAGCTTATTTGATAAACAACCATCTGATAAGCTACAGCTAGATGAAGTCCCTATTATTCGGGAATATCCCAATGTATTTCCCAAGGAGTTGCTAGGGTTACCGCCAGAGAGAGATGTGGAGTTTGTGATTAATCTTATTCCCGGTACTCAACCTATTTCTAAATCAGCGTACCGGATGGCACCAGCTGAGTTGAAGGAGTTGAAGACTTAGTTGCAGGAGTTATTGGAGAAGGGATTTATTCAGCAGAGTTCTTCACCTTGGGGAGCTCCTATTTTATTTGTGAAGGAGAAGGATGGTACCTTGAGATTGTGTATTGATTATCGTGGTTTGAATCAGGTGACCATCAAGAATAAGTATCATTTGCCATTGATTGACGAATTGTTTGATCAACTTCAGGGAGCTAAAGTCTATTCTAAATTTGACTTGAAGCAGGGGTATTATCAGCTTTAGATTCGTACGGAGGATGTTCCGAAGTCTGCCTTCAGGACTCGGTATGGGCATTATGAGTTTGTTGTTATGCCCTTTGGATTAGCTAATGCACCGGCAGCATTCATGGATCTTATGCATCGGGTTTTTCATCCGTATTTAGACCAGTTCGTGTAATCTTTATTGATGATATCTTGGTTTATTCTAAATTTGAATCGGAGCACGAGCAACATCTACGGCTTGTCTTACAGAAGCTGCAAGAGCATCAGTTGTTTGCCAAGTTCAGCAAATGTGAATTTTGGTTGCAACGCATATCTTTTCTTGGCCACGTGATTACATAGAGCGGTATATCTGTAGATCCTACTAAGATTGAAGTGGTGATGTCTTGGAAACGGCCAGAGAATGTTTCTGAGGTCCGTAGCTTTCTTGGCTTGGCGGGTTATTATCGTAGGTTTGTAAAGGACTTCTCAAAGATTGCTGGGCCACTTTCTAAGTTGACTCAGAAATGGACTATCTTTACTTGAGATGAGAAGTGTGAGAGTGGGTTTCAGGAGTTGAAAAAGAGGTTGACTACTGCTCCAGTACTTGCTCTACCAGAGGGGACTGATAATATGGTTATTTACAGCGATGCATCCAATGAGGGCTTGGGATGTGTTCTTATGCAGGATGGCCGAGTTATTGCCTATGCTTCCAGGAAGTTGAAGCCTTATGAGGTGAATTATCCGACTCATGATTTTGAGTTGGTAGTAGTTGTCTTCGCACTGAAGAAGTGGCGTCATTATCTGTGGGGCAGTAAGTTCAAGATTTTCACTGATCATAAGAGTCTGAAGTATTTGTTCTCACAGAAGGAGTTGAATATGCGTTAGCGGAGGTGGATGGAGCTTCTTGGAGATTATAATTGTTCTATCAATTATCCGCCTGGAAAGGCAAATGTTGTAGCAGATGCTCTCAGCCGGAAGACGAGTGTTGCTTGTTTGGCTGTCAAGAAATGGGAGATTCTTGAGGAATTCACTTATTGGAGACTGGAGTTGACTCAGGTTGGGGTGATATGTTCACATCTCCGTATTCAGCCTTTATTATTGTCTTAGATCAGAGAAGTTCAGCAACTTGATGTTAATCTTCAGAAGATCAAGGATCAGATCATGGATGATCAGTCTGACTTCAAAGTGCACGAGGATGGTATTCTTTGGTTTTGGAATAGGGTATGTGTTCCTGATGAACCGGGCTTGAGGAGAGGAATTCTGGAGGAAGCTCATAATTCTAA
Organism: Ehretia macrophylla; assembly: GCA_037974665.1. Lineage (NCBI taxonomy): Eukaryota > Viridiplantae > Streptophyta > Magnoliopsida > Boraginales > Ehretiaceae > Ehretia > Ehretia macrophylla. The sequence goes on from CM075770.1 coordinate 11,007,623, forward strand.
GTACACTATTCATCCCGGTGGAACCAAGATGTATCGAGATTTGAAGCAACATTACTGGTGGAATAACATGAAGAGAGAGGTTGCTCAGTTTGTATCTAGATGTTTGACTTGTCAGAGGGTAAAAGCCGAGCATCAACGACCTGCAGGGTTACTTCAGCCGTTGGCTATACCAGAGTGGAAGTGGGAGCATATTACGATGGATTTCGTCACTAGTTTGCCTAGAACACCGAGGGGTAATGATGCAGTTTGGGTTGTCGTGGATCGTTTGACGAAGACAGCTCATTTTATTTCAATGAGGATGGGAGATGAAGTTACAAAGTTAACGGGTCTTTATTTGGATCAGATTGTTAGACTTCACGGGATTCCATCTAGTATTGTCTCAGATCGAGATCCTCGATTTACTTCTCGTTTGTGGGAGAAACTTCAGGAGACCTTGGGTACTCAGTTGAACTTCAGTACTACGTATCATCCACAGACCAACGGTCAGTCTGAGCGGACTATTCAGATTCTGGAAGATATGCTTAGGGCTTGTGTTCTGGACTTCGGGAAGAACTGGGAGAAACATCTACCACTTGCCGAGTTTGCCTATAACAATAGTTATCAAGCTACTATTGGGATGACACCTTTCGCAGCTCTTTACGGTCGTAAGTGCCGTTCACCTTTATATTGGGACGAGGTAAGGGAGATGAAGACTATTGATCCAACTATCATGCCAAAGCATCTTGAGAAGATTGAGAATGTTTAGTTGATCAGGCAGAGAATGCTTACGGCGCAGAGTAGATTCAAGAGTTATGCTAATAAGCGTCGTCGGGACTTGGAGTTTGCAGTCCGAGATCGGGTTTTCTTGAGATTGTCTCCTCGTAAGGGGTTTGCTCGTTATAGTAAATGTGGTAAGCTGAGTCTGATATTTGTTGGGCTGTTCGAGATTACCGGCAGGGTTGGTAAGTTGGCATATCGGTTGGCTTTACCGGAGAATTTCTCTAATGTCCACGATGTATTTCACGTGTCTAATTTGCGGAAATATAATCCGGATCCTTCTCATATTCTTGAGCCAGAGCCGTTACAGCTTCATGAGAATCTGACTTATGACGAACGTCCGATTCGTATTATTGATCAGATGGAACGAGAGTTGAGGTCGAAGAAGATTCCGATGGTTAAGGTATTGTGGAAGCATCACGACATTGAGGAAGCTACTTGGGAGAGACGAGATCAGATGCAGCAGCAGTACCCAGATCTGTTCAGTACATCAAGTAGAATTTTGGGGATGAAATTTCTTTAAGGGGGGGGGGGGAGAATGTGAAACCCTACTTTTCTATCCTGTCTCGTTTTGCTTGTTTATTCTTGTTTTGCGTGTTTATGCTCGTTTTGAATGAATTGACCTGTCTATGTGCTATGTGACTTAGAATGTGATAATTTTGATATTAATACTCCTAGAACATGCTAAATGTGCATTCATGAAATTTTCATAAAAAACGGAGTCAGAAATTTTATCGTCGACTTTTAGTGAATAGTATTTTCAAAACACGTCCGCTAAAATTTTGAAACTGGTCTTTTTAACCTTCTAGACCTAGTCCTCGGACTTTAATAGACCTGTGTTTGATGAAAACGGTTTTCAAATCGGCTTAGGAATTTATTAGGGTTTTTACACCGACTTTTGCGAAAATCGAGTTTTAAGCCGACTCGGGTGAAATTGTTTGAATGTAAAACTTCTTGTCACCTAAAAATAACCTACTTGAGCTATCTTGGGTGTTGAATAATTGTTTTGAGCATTGGTGACCAAGAAAATGAATTTAAAGTCAAGAAAACACAAAAATACTAAGTTAATTCAACTTTGACTTTATTTAAAATGTTGACCTTTATGCATATATCACCAACACACATTACAATAGCACAAAAACACACTCAAAAACACCTAGATGGCCGAGAGTTTCATGGGAGAATAAGCCAAGCTTTTCTTCAAAGTTTTCAAAGCAAATTTTCAAAGAAAAACCTAGTTTTTGTCCGTAGAACTTCGTGCCGAGTTGGATTCCGCTTGTTGGGCACGCATTGCACGCATATCTAGGCTTATATCGCATCAAAGGTGAGAGAAAAATTTTAGATCTCAAAACTCATCTTTTATGTTTTTGCGTAGAATTGATTATTGAACCGTTAAAATGTTAATTTGAAGTTAGAATATTGCTCCATGCATGCTAGGGATCGTTTATATGTATTCTTGTGAAATTTGAACCGTTGTAGCATAATTATTTATTTTCGGGTATTTAAAGTTGATTAATTTGCTAAATGTTGATTATCTTGAGTTGTATTGGTTGAAATCGATTGCCGTCGATTTCTAAAAGTTTGATAATTACGTGGTAGCGCCGTTGTAATGCTGAATTTTCGATTGCGAGGTCAGTGCTAAAATCTGGAAATTTCAGCCATGACACACTAGGGTTTTAGGGTTGTTGGGCATGATTTGGATGTGTTTTGGTTTGGTTTCCGAGGGGCCTAATGTAGTTGATTGAATGGGTAAGTGTTTGAAACTGATTTGGAGTTTTTTGGATTAGTATAATGTAAGATATGATTATTTGAAGTTTAGGTTATCTTTCTTTAAATTGTTGAATTGAGCCTTAGTTGATTGGGTGGTATTTGAGTGATTGAATTGTGAGATGTTAATGGTTAGACTAGGGTTAGATTACGTGTTTCATGCATGATAAGTTGGATGGCCTACTTTGTCATCTAACTTAGTTGTTTGCTGTTTAATTAATTACTTGATGTTATATAGATGTTACATTGATGAAAATTGATGATTATTGATTGATGATTGATGCCGGGAGATAGGTAGTTCTGCTAGACTGTCCTCATGTGAATGATGTTTATTATTATTGCTGAGTCTTTGGTATGTGTGTGCCACCTCTCGGGCAGTATCGGGCTGTCGGGTTGATAACGGCATGACTACCAGAGACTACCTCCAGCTTGCATGACGGAGGTGTCATGGAGGGAGAGGTTATTGGGGTACCTCTGGTGCGTGAGTTTATGGGAATCACAAGAAGGCTGTTATGATCGTGATGGCGTTTGGAGCTATACCAACTAGTGTATCCTTTATTGAATGGTCATTATAAATTATGTGATGATAGTATTATTGATGTTATTGTGTGTTTACTTGTTCAAAGGATCATTTTCCAAGGAGTATAGTGAATATTGTTAGAGATCTATCGGATCCTCACTGGGCTTATTTTATATAAGCTCACTCTCTATTATTGCATGCTTACAGGTGTACTTGAGCAGGATTACGGGTTCGTGCCTCCTGAAGAGGAAAATGTGCCTTACGTGGATGAGTCTTATGTTCCGGATTCTTATCCTTGATGTTTGATGTGTTGAACACCTTATTATCTTGTATATTATCTAGTTAACTTTTATATGCTTTGTAGTTTATAATGTATAAGATGTTGAAAAGATAATGAATTAGTTGATTCTATCTTAGTAGTCTTTCTTTTGTCTATGTATAGGTTGCTAGGTTGGTATCAATATATTTTGCAATGTATATTAAGGTTCATGTATTATGTTGGAACGGAGGCGTGTAACGAGGAATGATTATTGTATAATATGGTTATGATGTATGTTGTTATTTTATTGAGTTGTTTGTTGTATGGTTTATGGAGTTGATGTATGATGTTCTATTGAGGTTGGTTTAGAGTCTCGGTGTCCTATTTATTGTCGTTATACTGCTGAAATTCCATTGCGTCATGACTGATTATAGGAGGGGTTGAGTTGGGGAGTGACAACATCGACAGTGAAATAACTTAATGGAAAGTAGTGGATGAGGCGAAAGAGAAGCCTTGCATCTAGCGATTTCCTCACAGAAAGAAGGCTCAGCGACTTCCTTCATCCGTGAAAGTTTGTTTAAAAAAGAATCCCTTTCCCCCTCTTTTCAAGCTTTATGGACTTTTTCGAGAGTTATTTTAGGTCAACTCTAAATAAATAGGAGTGTAAGAAAACAAATTTACCAAAACTGTTAACAATCGATTTTTCCTCATTTATGTTAAGTAAATCCCACATTAAGATCTAAAAAAAAGAATTTTAGAAAAGACAGACTTGAAAGATTCTATTAGAAAGAAATTAAAGTCTTTAATTGTAAGGCATCCTTTTCTTAATAGACTGATCTGGGCGGGTTGGAGAGGCATCTGCTTATAAATAGACTGAAATAAGAGATATCTTTCCAATGGAGAGGGCCAATCTTCTCTTTGATGTGAAATTAGTCAGTTTGAGGTTTGATCTCTATAAATGTTACACCTAATGGGCTGTGCCCAAACCATTCTTGGCTTTACAACTGCAGCGCCTACGGTTGTTGATGAGCTTTCTTCCATTTATGTGGTAATGCGGTGATTACAGATTTCGTTGCACTAATGTGGATCATAAGCAAGAAAGAGAATCGCTTTGATAGAGACTCCCAGGTGCGTATCTGGTCAACAACCTACAGGAATATCCGGATGTTCTATTTCGAAAAGCCCTTTACTAAAATATATAAAATAGTTATATCTATTTTTCGTTTGTTTGCCAAGCTTTCGAGCAGCTCTTTCAACTACCGCCTAATCCCTAACATGCTTAATAACTAGGAGTCGTCCAGGGACTGGATGATCGGAGGGAGCTTGCAATTAGAATGAAGATAGGCCGGTCAAAGAAAAACAAGGCGCAACGGGCTCTCCGCTCCGAGTCACTTAGTAGTGCTATTTTGTCCTCCGGGGGACTGGACTCCACCAAGAGGTTCTTTCTCTCAAGCCCGCCCCTCTCATTTCTGTGCCGGAGGAAATGGGATTCAAACCCATTAGTATGGGACTCGAACGGTACTAAGGATAGTTTAAAGTGCAGTGACTTCCTTCTGGGAGAAGGAAGGAACGGTACCTCCCCGAAGATCCTTCAACGGGGAGACCTTCCGTAGCTATCCGACCAACCATTTCAACCAAAAACTACTGTGTAAAATATCCTATTAAGGACTTCTTCTAGCTACAGAATGGGAGTGAAGGGACTTCCGGTGGAAGGCCCGAATGGTACTAAGGACATTAATGGCAACTCCTCCGGCCTCGGTTTCGTCTTTAGAAAAAGACTATTTCTCTCAAGGCCAGTGACTGCCTTCTGGGAGAAGGCAGGAACGGATGAGCTCACTAGTCTTTCCTCGCCTTCGGCTTAGAAAGATACTTTCCGGCGAGCTGGGCCAGAGAGTTACTTCTGGGAGAAGTAACGAACGGATTCCTCTCTCATAGAGCTACTGAGCATGAGGCCCCTTGTCGCTCAAAAAGCAGAAGGGGCCCGTACTTCGAGGGCAGCTCATACAGAGAGAGACCTAAGCTGAACTCCCCGAGGGAGGAGGAGCGTAGCGACAGAGGGGAAACGTTCCTTATTAGGGTAGGGGGTCACAGAGGGGAAAGGATTTATCCTTCCCCTCTGCCGACCTAAATTCCCGATAGGGAATTGAGTAAGGTCGGACCTACAACTAGGGCTATTGAGTTTTAGACTTAGACTTAATCTCGTTTGTACGAGATTAATCTAAGTCTAAAACTCAATAGCCCTAGTTGTAGGTCTGACCTTACTCAATTCCCGAAGTCCTCTCGCAGTTGTAGCCCTAAGGCCGCTATTCCTGACCTTAGGAAGGAATAGAGTAAGGCCTTTACCTTTTCTTGTTGCTTGTAGTTCTTGTAGCTTGTAGTTGATCCTCCTCGCCTTTTCCTCTTGGAAAGGGAGCAAGGGGAGTCCTTAACCTCCGAAGGAGAACCTTGTTTGTGAGTGTAAGGTCGCTTTTTAACTAAGAAAAAGCCCCGTTTTAAAGCCCCCTTGGTAGGGACCATTAGGGGCCTCTTAAAACTCTCTTTTTTCTTAATAAAATTTGTAGCTCCTTGTAGCTAAAGCTAGGAACTCTGTAGCTCCCTAGCGAAAGGATACGAAGTATTGTTGAGCACTTGAGGAGTGTCTCTACTAACGAGGGCCGCCTCTCTGCTTCCTTCCACCTCCCGGGGGTCTGGGGGAAAAAGTGACAAAAACTGAATTCCTCTTCAACCTCCCACGGTATGGAGCCAAGTTCTTCAAGTAAGGTGTGTAGCTTCTTTGATCCATAGGGTCACCACTCCCTAGAGGGCCAAGCGCCTACGGTAACATACCCCAGTGGGTCATAATAGGTTTCGAAGCTATTACACCAACCCCAAGCACAGCGTCTCCTTTGTACAACTCGAAATGCTCTCTGAGTGTGAAACCGATCTGAGCCTTCTCCCCAAGGCCACGCACACATACATCGCTTCCATCTGAACTCTTGTAGTTAGATGATGCTTAAAACCCTAAGTGCTTGGTCTTAGATCATCTATGTAATTACCAACTCGACTTGGTCTGACTTGTAATAGTTGCTTCCCCGGAGGGAATGAGTTCCACGTGTAATAGCCCCACAGGGAATAACCTCCAGAGGACAACTACAGTGTAAAAGACCCCTTTAAGGATTCCTTAACCAACTGAAAGCAGTGAAGTGACCCATTGGTATGGGGCATGAACGGTACTAAGGATAGTCAAAAGTACGGTGACTTTCTTGTGGGAGAAGGAGGGAACGGTACCTCCCAGAGGATCCTTCCACGGGGAGACCATCCGTAGTTACCCGACCAACCATTTCAACCAAAAACTATTGTGTAGAATATCCCATTAAGGACTCTTTCTAGCTACAGAATGAGTGTAACACCCCGATCCCTCTCGAGACCGGAAGTTCTATTAATCAATCTAATCGCAACCCAATTCCAAACCCGGGCATAAAATTTAGGAAAAAACGGACGGAGTCTCCCCTGTTTCTAGGCAAAATGCAAAACCTGTGACAGCATATAAGTGGACCAGCACCGTGTCCAACCATTCACAAATCCTCAAGGCCATCCGAGCCTCGGTTCTCAACAATTAAACACAACAAGTATATATACTTTTTCAAGTACCCAGACTATTCTAACTCTTTCCTTTAGACAATACAATCATGCATTGAAGTTAACTATACTAATTGGATACATAAACTAGTTTATCATTCCACCTCAATAACCTAGTTAAATTTAAATTATATTCCTTTTAACATTAAATACATACAACACATGAAACATACATCTTTGCATCTTTCTACCACTCAGCCACATAACACGCAAGATAACTCTTCAAGCACGAGCTTTCCAACTAACACAGCAATTTCCTGAAATGTGGTGGTGAGGAATGAGTATACACAACACGTATACTCAGTGAGGGCGGAACATATATCGAGGTGGAGAGAAAGAAAGTCGTGCAATACAAATAAACAGTTAAGCAATATATCCAATAAGAACATCAATCAATATAATCAAGAGTACAATAACAATTAAAGAAAGCATTAACACAACCAATCAAAGCTATACCACACTTTGAAGGCTACTGTTCACTCGAACGAGTAATGTACCAATCATGATTTCGATGACTTTAACGATGACGCGCCGGCTCACCCACCTTATAACTTCCGTTAGAGTACTCCGGACATACTCTGTCAATTCTACGACCCAAAACTCCCTGGGCGGCAACCCAAGCGAGAACGGGAATAGGACACGGAGCTAGAGCAACCAACCCTGGCAGCCTGAGACTACCCAGAGAGGCCCGTCACTCACGCGCCTGACACAATGCAATGCAATACAAAGAATATAACGATAATCGAGCAAAGCATTGAAGTGCAGATTAGTATCAACATGTGATACAATAAGTATTTACAATCAATAAAATAACAAGAACACACTAACAAGTATTATCAACAATTGATATACAATTCAATTATAATCAAGTATTACAAGCATAGTAATCCACATTAAGCATTATATAAGCAAGCATTATAAAAATCAACTAAAACACTAAATGACCCCAACTTTCTCAATGCTACCCCATCCAAATGAGCCATGAGATTTGGAAACCGATTTCACCACTCCTCCTAGGACACCATAAGGTACGTCTAAAGACCACGAAACCCTACTTTACCCTAGAATTCCCGCAAAGCCCCGATTTCCCCCTTTGCTCGTTTGAACTACAGCTACCTCAACCGATCTCCCAACCAATGTCATAACTGCACCAAAAGTGCTTCCATGGCATACTACGACAATGCCTTCACGCAAAATGATAAAATGCCAAACTCGACCGGAACGACCCCAACATGTACCAAGCCATTTTTCTCCGTTTTTACATTACACAACCCAAATAAATCATACATTTAAGCATTCTAGCATATCTAGCACCTTCCTACATCAACAGATCGCAAAACATAGCAACTTTTACGAAACGGGGGTTTACTATTCATATTTTACTATTCCATTGTCAAATTAAATTGCAATTGCTATGTTCAACCGTAGAAAATGCTAAAAAGCTACAAATACATGTTCTACAATTGTCAAGGAACATTCTTCAAGCATCAAAACGGATAAAATAACGATCTACGCATAATTCCCAAAAATTAAAGTTTAGACATAATAATTTCAAATGCGCAAATAACGATGAAACCCTCACCTTAGACGCTACTAGATGCTAGGAAAACCACGTTGGAAGCCTCGGAAACAACCCCGTGCAAGCCCCTGCGAAGATTTGGAGATTTGAAGTTGAAAATCTTTTTTTTTCTTTTTCCCTTGTATTTTCGGCCAAGCCCTTTTTTTCTAGCTTTTTAATTGTTTTTTGTGTGTATTATGCCTATTTAAAAGATGACAACAAAGGTCAAAGTCAAGGTCTTGGTCAATGCTCACTTAAGTTGGTCAAATAGGCTTATTCTTGGCATTTTAACTTAAAATAATTAACACAAATTTAATTATAACAAACTACCAAAATACTAAATACTATAAATACTAGTTTTACTATTTGCTGAGGACTGGAAAACATTCTGTAGCTACCACTCTCGATATGCTATGCATAAAACGACGAAGAATGAATAACACCTAAATATTATGGAATATAAGAAAAATATAATTTTTGAAAAGTAACATAGTTCAAAATTTACTCCGGGCTCGGAGCTACTTTTCCATTTAATTGAAAACCGAGCATTAAGGTGCAAGAAAATAAAATCAAGTAACATAAATATGAAAAGTAGTTGATACTCCGTTAACATAATTAATTCAAGTATTATTTAATTACTTCTAAAAGAAATATGAAAATAATGCTAGAAATGAATGTTTAACTAAAAATAAACACGAAATTCAATGCTAACATTTAAGATGACACTTAATTAAATGCAATTAAATGCCATTAAATGCATGCCGGGTTCGGGGTATCACAATGAGAGTGAAGGGACTTCTGGTGGAAGGCCCGAAAGGAACTAAGGACATTAATGGCAGCTCCTCTGACCTCGACTTCGTCTTTAGAAAGAGATTGTTTCTATCAAGGCCAGTGACTGCCTTCTGGGGGAAGGCAGGAATGGATGAGCTAACTAGTCTTTCCTCACCTTCGACTTAGAAAGATACTTTTCGGCGGGCCAAGCTAGAGAGTTACTTCTGGGATAAGTAACGAACCGATTCCTCTCTCATAGAGCTGCTGAGCATGAGGCCCCCTGTTACCTAAAAAGCAGAAGGGGGCAGTAATCTGAGGGTAGCTCATACAGATAGAGACTTGAGCTGACCTCCCCGAGGAAGGATGAGCGTAGCGACAGAGGGAAAATGTTCCTTATTAGGATAGGGGGTCACAGAAAGAAATGATTTATCCTTCCCCTCTGTCGACCTAAATTCCCGATAAAGAATTGAGCAAGGTTGGACCTACAATTAGGGGTAGTGAGTTTTAGACTTAGACTTAATCTCGTTTGTTCGAGATTAATCTAAGTGAAGTCCTCTCTTAGTTGTAGCTCTAAGGCCGCTATTCCTGACCTTAGGAAGGAATAGATTAAGGCCTTTACCTTTTCTTGTTGCTTGTAGTTCTTGTAGCTTGTAGCTGATCCTCCCCACCCTTTCCTGGGGAGTCGTTAACCTCCAGAGGACAACCTTGTTTGTGAGTGTAAGGTCACTTTTTAACTAACAAAAAGCCCCGTTTTAAAGCCCCCGTGGTGGGGACCATTAGGGGCCTCTTAAAACTCTCTTTTTTCTTAGTAAAATTTGTAGCTCCTTGTAGCTAAAGCTAGGAACTCTGTAGCTCCTTAGCGAAAGAATACAAAGTATGGTTGAGCACTTGAGGAGTGTCTCTACTAATGAGGGTCACCTCTTTGCTTCCTTCCACCTCTCGGGGTCTGGGGAGAAAAGTCGCAAAAACTAAATTGACCTCCAACCTCGCCCGGTATGGAACCAAGTTCTTCAAGTATGGCGTGTAGCTTCCTTGATCCATAGGATCACCACTCCCTAGCACCTATGGTAACAAACCCGAGCGTGTCATAATAGGTTTCGAAGCTATTACAGCAACCCCAAGCACAGTGTATCCCTTGTACAACTCGAAATGGTCTCTGAGTGTGAAACCGATATGAGCCTTCTTCCCAAAGCCACACACACATACATCACTGCCGTCTGAACGCCTACAGTTAGATGATGCTTAAAACCCTACATGTTTGGTCCAGATCATCTATGTAATTACAAACTCGAACTTGCTTTGACTTGTAATAGTTGTTCCCCAAGAGGGAATGAGTTCCACGTGTAATAGCTCCACAGGGAATAACCTCCGGAGGACAACTATGGTGTAAAAGACCCCTTTAAGGATTCCTTAACCAACTGAAAGCAGTGAAGTGACCCATTGGTTTGGGGCACGAACGGTACTAAGGATAGTCTAAAGTGCAGTGACTTCCTTCTGGGAGAAGGAAAGAACGGTACCTCCCCGAGGATCCTTCCATGGGGAGACCTTCCGTAGCTAATCGACCAACCATTTCAACCAAAAACTACAGTGTAAAATATCCCATTAAGGACTCCTTCTAGCTACAAAATGGGAGTGAAGGGACTTTCGGTGGAAGGCTTGAACGGTACTAAGGACATTAATGGCAGCTTCTCCGGCCTCGACTTCGTCTTTAGAAAGAGACTGTTTCTATCAAGGCCAGTGACTGCCTTCTGGGAGAAGGCAGGAACGGATGAGCTCACTAGTCTTTCCTCGCCTTCGGCTTAGAAAGATACTTTTCGATGGGCCGGGCCAGAGAGTTACTTCTGGGAGAAGTAACAAACGGATTCCTCTCTCATAGAGCTGCTGAGCATGAAGCCCTCTGTCGCCCAAAACGCAGAAGGGGGCTGTAATCCGAGGGTAGCTCATACAGAGAGAGACCTGAGCTGACCTCCCCGAGGGTAGAGGAGCGTAGTGATAGAGGGGAAATATTCGTTATTAGGATAGGGGGGTCACAGGGGGGAAATGATTTATCCTTCCCCTCTGCTGACCAAAATTCCCGATACGGAATTGAGTAAGGTCGGACCTACAATTAGGGCTAGTGAGTTTTAGACTTAGACTTAATCTCATTTGTACGAGATTAATCTAAGTGAAGTCTTCTCATAGTTGTAGCTCTAAGGCCACTATTCTTGACCTTAGGAAGGAATAGAGTAAGGCATTTACCTTTTCTTGTTACTTGTAGTTCTTGTTACTTGCAGCTGATCCTCCCCGCCCTTTCCTCTTGGAAAGGGAGTAAGAGGAGTCCTTAACCTCCAGAGGACAACCTTGTTTGTGGTGTATTCATTTGGTTTGAGTAAGGCCTCTTTCTCGTTGATCTGTTCGCCTCCGCTCTATTGAAAAGTCAGAATTCCTATGATGGTTTTGTCAATGAACATGTCTTGGGCCGGACTGACTAACCTAACCCACCCTTAAGGAGGCTTTTCCATAGTTGGGTGCTCTGCTTTAGTGTGATTGATGAAGGCTAGGCTAGGTTTTGTAATACCCAAAACAAATCAAAAGAGATCGGGGTCGATAGTTGGCAATTGGCAAGGAACTTGACCCCCCCTCCCCCCCCCTCCCCCGCGCAAAAAGCGGGGAGCTACGATTGAACTCTAATTCTGGAAATAAGTCGAGGCCTTTTTACCAAGTCTGCTAGATAGAAGATGATAGAGGGCCAACTATCGTTGCTTTGCACAAGACGGTACCATTTCACTTCGAGTTCCTTCCTTCGTTGTCAAATCTAATGATTCGCTTTGGCGATATTTCCTACCAAATAAAAGGCCTGCTAGGTGATCAAAATCGCTCAGGTCAGTGAGGACTCACTCACTCACCTACTCCTTATCTATTTAATAGAAACTTCTATCGACTGAATTCAAAAGGCGACCCGCTGGGCTCTAAGATAAGATACAGTTGTTGTACTACTTGACTGGTAAGAAAGAGCTTCCGTAAGAACTAGAAGACTCTTGTATGTACGGTAACCCTCTCTTCCGCTACTAGTGGACTGTTGCACAGAAAGGCTGACAAAAGCAAGGCATGCTTTTCAAGTGCTTAGCTTCTGCTAGCGACGAGGCAGCAAGGCCATCTTGTTCAGTTGGAAGCCTATGCCAAGAAGGTACGAACGAAGTGATGGGCGCCATTGGGGCGGCTTTCTTGTTGTAGTAATTTCGAACATCTCTCCTCTTCTCTTAGCGTGCACAGTTTGCTTACATGCCGCCTTAGGCACGTCTTTCTTTCTTAGTTTTATGCTATCTTAATGAGTTTGAATGAAAGTCAGTCTTTTAGTAAGTGTATATAAGCAGTTGTTTAGTATATAAGCAATTCTTTAGTGGTCGCACCGAAAGGTATGTACGGTGGAGATTGGTTGAAGATGATGTTATGCGGCGTTCAGAACCATCCTTGAAGTGAATGAATTAGAAAGAACAAAGAAGTAAGGAAATTAGATGACTCTTTCTTGAACTATATCATAAACAGATCTTCCCCTCCACACCAATCACGAGTTTTTCTCTAGTCCTCTCGTATATCGTCGTAACGCCCTTAATGCTAGGTTTTGAAAAAGACTTTTCATGTCATTCCCATTTAGGTCCGATTCGGATCCCTCCGTTGTTTCCTTTTCCTTTCGCACTTTTTCCTCGAAATAAGAAAGAAGATGGTACACTTGAATTGTATTATTTAAGTGCTTATTGCTTTCCAAAAATCCTACTTCTACAATTGGTAGGTCACCGGGTTATTCAAATAAGTCGTGTTTTCCGTGGTTTTCCCATGTTACAACTTTCGTACCAATTCGGTCGATCCGGAATGGATCGGTTAAACATTCCATTAGGAAGCCTGGTCTTGACTCTTCTATGTGGTATTTATTCTCGTTTAGCTCTTGGAATCACATCTAGCAGTGGTTGGAACAGCTCGCAAAATCCAACCACTTCATCTACTTCATTGCCCCAACCTTTTCTCGTACCTTTATTGAAACATAATGGTTTCATGTTCTTTCATCGATTGGTTATTCCTCTCCATTCGTATCTCTTTTTCCAATTTCAGTCTCAATTAGTTCACAAGATTGAATGGCTAATTCTCCTCCGGCCCCTCGATTCGATTGTTTTCCAAGAATGTTGAGCCGGGTATGTAAGCCATGTATCTGGGAGGAACATAAAACAAAGAAGGGCTTTTGGTTTTTGCACCCCGTTTTGGTCTTGCAGCTATTTAAAAATCAAAATCTAAGAATCTCTTTTTTAGAAGAAAGAAACTATATTTGTCCAATCTCTAGTGGTAGTGGGACCAACCAAGATGTATGTTGTCTGACCCGACCTCAGACTCTTTCTTCCCGACCTATTTAACTTTCTGGCCACAGTTATTTAGGTGGTATTCCGAGATTGAATAGATCGAATTCCTTCCGGGAACACACGAAACAAAGATATAAACTGGGTAAATAGAAATGGAAAAGAGATGTTTCCAATTCATCAAAATTAGAAGCTTTTTCTACATCCATATGATCTACTAAAGTAGATCGGTATTGACCATATAATAAAAGCAGATCTTGGTCCATGGAGTCCCTAGAAGGTAAGAACTCCAACCTGTCCGATGCTTCTTCGGCCAAATATGATATACAAGTGGGACCTGTACTATGAGCAAGCTGTGTGAAAAACCGCTTCTTTTTTTCCGGTTCTGAAACAACTTGGGTAAAATAGGGTTCTATCGGGAAACCATGGATTTTTGAGTTTTCGCCATTGGTTACTGGTTGGGCCACTGGAATGGAATGAGATAAGAATCTCTGGAGATCTTTCCTTTCCACTTACTCGTAATAGGCTTTTATTCTGTAGACTTCTTCCGAATGGCATAATTGTCTGACACTATGTTCCTCGATCTTCAAAGAAAACTGACTCCTCCTATTCCTCCTTCTCCTTTAGGATAGGATCGTCGTTGCTCCTTCTTTCACTAATAATCTTACCATTTTCTAGTAGTTCGCGCGAACGAGTGAGGGACTATCTTTTCTATCGCTTGCCCTTGCTTTTCACTCTCAAAGGGTCTCTCTCTTCCATAAAGCGAAGCAAAGTGCATGGTGCTGAAGTGAAGAAAGCTCAATAAACACAGGCGAACACGATGCAGGGTATAGCATAAATGAAACCACTGATCATTTCATAAAACATATATGCTTGACCTTTGTCGATGCTTTTTTTTTGGGTGACTCACCAACCGACCCAACAGTGATTGATGACAGAATGGTACGAACAAATCAAAGTCATTGGATTTAGTAGTTCTCCATTGACTTCTCTCTTTACCCCCTTGCATATGTTCCTAAATGACTATGCACCTCCAGATGGGTGGGGGAGGGATAAATGTGCCTTTCTCAATTTTTCGTCAAGGGAAGGTGCGACCCTATGCATAGTGGCAAAGGCGTAAGACCTCCAACTCAAATGAGGGGAGTAAGGTTGACTCCGGTCTCTCCTCCTAAAGGAAGTGAGTGACATCTTGTACGATGTACATCCTGGCCGCTTGCAAACGCTCACTTGAACAGGTAGACCAGGGAAACTGCATAGGATCTCTCGCGGCATGCGTGAATGTGGTAGCTCGGAAAGGTCATTGCCTATGAGTTTGGGTGGGTTCCGCTTGCCATCTCCCCGATAGAATAGATAGCTCCTGTAAGGCTGGCTTCACTCCCAGCATTGAAGAGAGGCAGCCTCATGTCAATGGTCGGAGATCGTGATTTAGCTCTTGCGAGCTCCTCGCTTTCCGCTAGACCGGCCCTGACGCTGTAGAAGCTTTTCGGCCTATCGAAATCACAAGTTTGAACCCTTTGATAGTCTCCAAGCTTGGAGACTGAAGGTAATAAAATTCATGTAGTCTCATGCGGCTGCTCAGCGCCTATACCAAAGAAAGCGCTCAAGTCTATCCATTGATTTCTTCTTGTCTTGCACTTTTATAAAGGGATAAAGTGACGTTAATTGCTTAGTTCGACAGGATGACGAAGGTTAAAGTTGATGTAAGGATGAGGAACGTAGTGTCGCAATAGAAAGGAAGCTTCACGACCACGGTCATTGTCATGCCCCAACTCGACCCTACCTACAATTAGTCAGGACACAACAGAATTTTGGCAGTATAATGACAATAATTAGGGCACCAAGGCTCTAAACCAACCTCTTCAGAATATCATACAACCAAACTCTACAAACATTCAGCAATCAACTCCTCAATTAAGTTAACAACATACAACATAACCATATTATACAATAATCATTCCTTCAACAACCCATTCATGGTTATACGCCTCCATTCCAACTTAATACATAGGCAATACATACATTTCAAAATAGATTATAACCAATTTAGTAATCTAGTCATGATCAAAATAAAGACTACTAAATCAACATACATACGCCTTTATATTAAGATAGGTTATACAATACATTATTTTACGACAACTAAGATAATCTCATGGCAATGACTCCTGTACATAAGACTCATCCACATATGACACATTTCCTTCTTCAAGAGGCACGTACCTGTAGTCAGGCTTAGTAATACCTGCATGCATGCAATAATTGAGAATGAGCTTATATAAAACAAGCCCAGTGAGGATTCGATAGATCTCTAACAGTATTTACTATACTCCTTGGAAATCATCCTTTGAGCAGTAAACACACTATAAATATCAATAACAATATAAGCACATAAATTATAATGACCATTCAATAAAGGATACTCTAGTTGGTGTAGCTCCAAACGCCATCACGATCTCAACCGTTCTTCTTATAACTCCCTATTACTTATGCACCCGAGGTGCCTCTCTAATCCCGCCCTCCATGACATCTCTGTCATGCGAGTTGGAGGTAGCCTATAGTAGTCATGCCAGTTTCAACTCGACAGCCCGATGCTGCCCGAGAAGTGGCACACACATACCAAGACTCAGCAATAATAATAAACATTCAATCACAGGAGGACAACTTTTTCCGTTGACTATCTCCCGGTTCATCAATAATCAATAATCAATACTCAATTAATCAATTAATCATCAATCAATTAATAACATTTCAACAACATAACATCAATTAATCAGTTAACAACTAAACAACTAAGTTAGATGACAAAGTAAGCCATCCAACTTAACATGCATTAGACACACAACCAAACCCTGACCTAACCATCAACAACTCACAATTCAATCACTCAAACACCACCCGATCATCTAAAGGCACAAATCAACATTTTAAGAAAGACAACCTAAACTTCTAAAAGTCATAACTTACATTTTACTACTCCAATACACTCCAAACCAATTTCTATCACCCACCCACTCAATCAACAACATTCACCCCCTTGGAAACCAACCATAAACCATCCAAATCAAGCCCAACAACCCTAAAACCTCAATGCACCTAGGCTGAAATTTCCGGACTTTCACACCGACATCACAATCAAAATTTCGGCATTACAACAGTACTACCCCGTATTTAACAAAATTTTACAAATCGACGGCAATCGATTTCAACCACTACAACTCAAAATATTCAACAAATAGCCAACAACTCAACTTTTAATACCTGAAAATTAAAATTCATGCTACAACGGTTCAAATCTTATATAAATGCATATAAACGATCCTTAGCATGCACTGAGCAATAATATAATATCAATTCAACTTTCTAACAGTTCAAAATTCAATTATACGCAAAAAAAATAAAAGATGACATTTGAGATCTAGAATTTTTCTCTCACCTTTGATGTGTTATGAAGCTAGAAAGATGCTCAATGGATGCTCAAGAGGTGGAATCAAGCTTTGGATGATGAATTTTGGCCTTGGATTCCAACTTTTAATGAAAAATTGCATTTGAAAACTTGAGGAAAACTCTTGGCTTTTCTCCTATGGAGCTCTTGACCAAGTGAGTGTTTTTGAGTGTGTTTTGTGAGCTTTCTATTGTGTGTTGATGCAATATAGCTCAAAGTCAATTAAATTTAAAGAAAGTCAAATTAGTTTCCTTCGTCTTTTAATTCTATTTTTAGTCTTTTAATTCATTTATTGACTATTTCTTGCTCAAATATTAAATTGACACTTAAACTAATTATAGACAATATATTTTAGGTGACAAAGAGTTTTACATTTAAACATTTTCACCCGAGTCGGCTTAAAGCTCAATTTCTTGCAAAAGAAAGTGTAAAAATCTTTAAAATTTTAAAACCGATTCCAAATCCGTTTTAATCAAACACGGGTCTATTAATACCCGAGGACTAGGTTTTGAAACACTTAAAACACCCCTGTAAAAATTTTAGCGGACAGGTGTTCAAAATACTATTCACTAAAACCAGCGATAAAATTTCTGATTTCGTTTTTGATGAAAATTTTATGAATGCACACATAGCATGTATTAGGAATATAAATCACATATTTAGCACATTCTAACTCATATAACACATAAACAGGTCAAAGCACGCAAATCGAGGTTAAGATGAAAAGTGGGGTTTCACATTCTCCTCCCCCCCTCCCCCCTTAAAGAAATTTCATCCCCGAAATTCTTACTTGTTGTACGGAAAAGATTTGGGTAGTGCTGCTGCATCTGATCTCGCCTCTCCCAAGTAGCATCCTCAATCCTGTGATGCTTCCACAATACTTTGACCATCGGAATCTTCTTCGATCTCAGTTCCCGTTCCATCTGATCAAGAATGCGAATTGGCCTCTCATCATATGTCAAATTTACACAAAGCTGTAACGGCTCTGGCTCTAGATTATGAGAAGGATCCGGATTATATTTCCGCAAATTAGACACGTGAAAGACATCGTGGACATTAGAGAAGTTCTCCGGTAAAGCCAACCAATATGCTAACTTACCAACCCTGCTGGTAATCTCAAATGGCCCTGCAAACCTCGGACTCAGCTTACCACCTTTACCATAACGAGCAAACCCCTTTCGAGGAGATAATTTCAAGAAAACCCGATCCCCGACTGTAAACTCCAAGTACCGACGATGCTTATCAGCATAACTCTTGAATCTGCTCTGCGCTATAAACATTCTCTGCTTGATCAACTGAACATTCTCAATCTTATCTAGAAGCTCTAGCATAATAGTCGGATCAATAGTCTTCATCTCCCCTACTTCATCCCAATACAAAGGTGAACGACACTTACGACCGTAAAGAGCTACAAAAGGTGCCATCCTAATAGTAGCTTGATAACTATTGTTATAGGCAAACTCGGCAAGTGGTAGATATTTCTCCCAGTTCTTCTCGAAGTTTAGAACACAAGCCCTGAGCATATCCTCCAAAATCTGAATAGTCCTCTCAGACTGACCGTCGATCTGTGGATGATACGCTATACTGAAGTTCAGCTGAGTACGTAAAGTCTCCTAAAGTTTCTCCCACAAGAAAGAAGTAAATCGAGGATCTCGATCTGAGACAATACTAGATGGAATTTTGTGAAGTCTAACAATCTGATCCAAATAAAGATCCGTCAACTTTGCAACTTCATCTCCCATCCTCATCGAAATAAAGTGAGCTGTCTTCATCAAACGATCCACGACAGCCCAATCTGCATCATTACCTCTCTATGTTCTAGGCAAACTAGTGACGAAGTCCATCGTAATATGCTCCCATTTCCACTCTGGTATAGCCAACGACTGAAGCAAACCTGCAGGTCGTTGATGCTCGGCTTTCACTCGCTGACAAGTCAAAATCTAGATACAAACTGAGCAACTTCCCTCTTCATATTATTCCACCAGTAATGTTGCTTCAAATCCCAATACATCTTGTTTCCACCAAGATGAATGGTGTACTTAGAATTATGAGCCTCCTCCAGAATACCTTGCCTCAAACCCGGTTCATCGGGAACACAAACCCTATCCCAAAACCGAAGAATACCATCCTCATGTAATTTGAAGTTAGACTGATCATCCGTGATCTGATCCTTGATCTTTTGAAGTTTAACATCAAGTTGCTGAGCTTCTCTGATCTGAGACAACAATAAAGGCTGAATACGGAGATGTGAAAACATCACCCCAACCTGAGTTAACTCTGGTCTCCAATAAGTGAATTCCTCAAGAACCTCCCACTTTTTGACAACCAAACAAGCAATATTTGCCTTACGGCTAAGTGCATCTGCTACAATATTTGCCTTTCCAGGCAGATAGTTGATAGAACAATTATAGTCTCCGAGAAGTTCCATCCACCTCCGTTGACGCATATTCAACTCATTCTGTGAAAACAAATACTTCAGACTCTTATGATCAGTGAAAATCTCGAACTTACTGCCCCAAATATAATGAAGCCACTTTTTCAGTGTGAAAACAACTGCCGCCAACTCAAGATCATGAGTTAGATAATTCACCTCATACGGTTTCAACTTCCTGGGAGCATAGGCAATAATCCGGCCATTCTGCATAAGTACACATCCTAAACCCTCCATGGATGCATCACTGTAGATAACCATATTATCGGTCCCCTTTGGTAGAGCAAGTACTAGAGCAGTAGTCAATCTCTTTTTCAACTCTTGAAACCCACTCTTACATTTCTCATCCCAAGTAAAGCTGGTCCGTTTCTGAGTTAACTTAGAAAGTGGCCCGACAATCTTAGAAAAGTCCTTGACAAACCTACGGTAATAACCCGCCAAGCCAAGAAAGCTACAAACCTCCGAAACATTCTCCGGCCGTTTCCAAGACATCACCACTTCAATCTTAGTAGGATCTACAGAAATACCGCTCTGTTTAATAACATGGCCAAGAAAAGATATGCGTTATAGCCAAAATTCACATTTGCTGAACTTCGCAAACAACTGATGCTCCTACAGCTTCTGTAAGACAAGCCGTAGATGTTGCTTGTGCTCCGATTCAGACTTAGAATAAACTAAGATATTGTCAATAAAGATCACCACGAACTGGTCAAAGTATGGCTGAAAAACCCGATGCATAAGATCGATAAATGCTGCCGGTGCATTAGTTAATCCAAAGGGCATAACTACAAACTCATAATGCCCGTACCGAGTCCAGAAAGCAGACTTCGGAACATCCTCCGTGCGAATCCGAAGCTGATAATAACCCTACCTCAAGGCAAACTTAGAGTAGACTTTGGCTCCCTGAAGTTGATCAAACAACTCGTCAATCAATGGCAAATGATACTTGTTCTTGATGGTCACTTGATTCAAACCACGATAGTCAATGCATAATCTTAAGGTACTATCCTTCTTCTTCACAAATAAAACAGGTGCTCCCCACAGTGAAGAACTCTGCTGAATGAAACCCTTCTCTATTAACTCCTGCAATTGAGTTTTCAGCTCCTTCAACTCAGCTGGTGCCATCCGGTACGCTGATTTAGAAATAGGTTGAGTACTGGGAATAAGATTGATCACAAACTCCATATCTCTCTCTGGTAGCAACCTTGGCAACTCCTCAGAAAATACATTGGGATATTCCTGAATAATAGGTACTTTCTCCAGTTGTAGCTTATCAGATGGCTTGTTGATCACCTGAACACCCCTTACTCACCAACTTAACGGCTTTAGTTGCTGAGATAACAAAACTCGTCTTAGCACCCCAGTTCCTTGCTACCTCTACTACTGGCTGATCTAGCAACCGAAACCATACTACCTTCGTTCTACAGTTTAACTGGGCATCATACTTAGAAAGCCAATCCATACCCAAGATAACATCATAACCCCGGATAGGAAATAAGATAAGGTCCGAAGGAAAATTATACCCCTTAACATGTATTTTACAATCCTTACATACTAAGCCAGTCACATACTTATCAGTCAAAGAGGTACTAATGTCAACCACATAAGGCAGTCTTTCAGGTTGCATATTAACACGTTGCACACAAGCAGGAGTAATGAAGGAATGCGTAGCACCAAAATCAATCAACACTTTAACTAGTTGATCAAGTATAAGGAAGTTACCTTCCACAACTGTAGTTTCCTCAAGCATCTCCTCCAAATCAACTGCGTAGGCCCGAGCCTGAACCCGCTGCTATTGAGGTGCACCACCAGTAGGTCGACCCTGATAACCCTTGGTAGTTGCCCGACCCTCAATTCCCCGAAATCTAGGGCAATCCTTCACCCTATGCTGATTGCTGCCGTAACCCAAACACATTCTTGCCTTCGCCCTGCAGTCGGCCTCTACATGGCCCTAACGCTTGCAGTAAGTACACAGCGGTGATGATGCACTGCCACTACCCCTAGAAGAACCAGAAGCCGAGAAAGTAGTTGTACCAGCCTGCTGTTGAGGTCTCACAACACTAGGCCTATATGGACCCTGAGACTGGGCCGGCCTATACTGCGACTGAGCCTGATAAGACCCCTGCTGAAACTGTGGCCGATAGTAACCCTGCTGACCCTGCCGTCTGAAAGAACCCTGCTGCACCGAAGGCCTATAACCACCCTGTTGTACTGAAGGTCTATACATACCCTGCTGGCCCTGTGGCTGAAATGGCCTCTTGCTAGGCTGACTAGGTCTGATTTGTTCCCCCTTTCTCTTCTCTAACCTAGAAGTTGCATCAAAGGCCTCAGTAAATATATCATACCGATTTAGGGCCATCGCATCCTGAATCTCGGGCCTCAAACCCAACATAAACCTACGAGTCTTGCGCTCCTCGTCAGCCACAAACTCCGGTGCATACCGGGACAGTCTAGTAAAAGTGGCCTCATACCGAGCCACTGAAGCATCCCCCTGAACTAGAGACAGAAACTCAGCCTCTCTCCTCTCCCGTGCAATCCTCACGACATACTTCGCCTAGAAAGCTCTCAAAAAGGTAACCCAGACATACAGAATACCTTGGGTCTCCCAGCTAGATTTCACCGTGCGCCACCAATCCTCTGCCTCATCATCAAGCAAATATACGACAAAGGTGACCTTTTTTTCATCAGTATAATACAGAGGGTCGAATATTTTCTCCACTTTATTAATCCATACCTCAGCTTTCTGATCATCTGGATCCCCCTGAAACCTCGGTGGATAGTACCCCAAGAACTCCTTCAGTGTACCACGCCGTGGTATCCACCCTGTACATTCAGTAACTGTGCCTGCAAAGTCTGAGCTTGGGCAGCCTGCCCTGCTAGCAACTGTGCCTGACTGGCCATAATCTCAGCTATCCTATCCATAGCTGTACCGAAACGATCATCATCCCTATCTCGGCCCGGTGCCATATTACCCGGAACCTCATCAACTGCCTCGGGCTTACTTCTCGTTCTCGATCTACAAGTCATTCTACTAATCAAAGAGTTAGTGCATGTTATAGCACGTAAACAGGCTATAAACAATTATTAGCACATAAACAACAAACCCATATAAAGCACATAAATCACTTAAGTATCAATCACATAAACAAATTGATCACATAATCACATAAGCACTAAATCCCATAATAACTTAATCATTTAATCATATTAACACATAGTTCACTTTTCTTTCACTTCAGACATACTTTCATGCTAAGACTATTTGTCACGCCCCGACCCAACCCCGCAAAAGGCCAAGCCCGGACCCGACACATGGACGGAGTCTCCTCTGTACCGCGGACGATCCGAAAACCCTAAAAACAATATAATACTTGCGAAAGCTATAAAATAATCAAAACAAGTCAACTTTCTATAAAACTTACATTTCTTATTATCCAACTTTCCAAACCAAAAATGCCATGCATACTACACAAGTACTTATGCCACTAAACCATTAGCCAATAGCATGCATTTCTTCACTAGTCATCAGGGTACAAGTTACAACATTACAACTTTAATCCATTACAACATAAGACCATTAAAGGTCTCAAAATAGGAAAATACATACAAGGCTACAAGCCTCAAAATTAAGCGTCCTTCACGCAATATACATAACAACAAGGTTTGCACAAAACTGGTAACCAACCACCAGCAAAGCAGGTAAGTGCTATCACGGAAACACCTCCACCTGCTCCTCCTCCTCAATTACCTCGAGAGGGTCTGCCTCAACTACTCCTGTAAAAACATAGTATAGAGAGGAATGAGCAAAAACTATTGCTCAGCGAGGGCAATTGGTCTCAAGGACGGAGATGAGAGGAGTATGCAATGCAATTAGCCAAGCAATACATACAAAACATATAAAGATACATCCAAAGCCAACAATAAAGCAAGGCAAGTATTTAAAGCTGCAAACACTCAATCAAAGGATACGATACTCTTTTCACGAGCAACTTTCAAACACAAATTCGATGACGACGCGCCGGCCCAAAACCACCTTATAACACCAGTTTGGAATACTCCGGAAGTATCCATCAATCCTACGACCCAAATCTCCCTGGGAGGCAACCCAAGTAGAAAGGGAATAGCAGCGGAGCTAGAGCAACCAACACTGGCAACCCAAGGCTACCCAGAGAGGCCCATCACTCACGCGCGAGACATTATGCAATGCAAGACTCGATACAAGACAATAAACAAGCGATAAACAAGCGATAAAGCCACACGTGGGAGAATAACAAAGTAGGTTACTCTCGCACGCAATAGCAGCAATTTGATAAGCAATTCAATCCAAAACAACTCAAACAAGTAATTCAAGTAATTCTAAGCATTCTATAAGCATAAAGACAAGTAAACACACAAAAACACAAATCGGCCCAAACTATCAAAATGCTACCATTTCCAAACGAGCCACGAGTTCTGGAAACCGACTTCGCCAACCCTCCTAGGTCACCATAAGGCACGTCTAAAGACCCCGAAACCTTACTTTATCCTAGAACTCGCGCAAAGCCCCGATTTCCCCCTTTCTCGTTTGAACTACAACTACAACAACCAAACACCTAACCAACGCCATAATCGCACCAAAAGTGCTTCCATGGCCTCCCGAAGCAATGCCAACACGTAAAACGAGAAAATGCAAAAGTCAACCTAAACGACCCCGACTTTCCCAAAGGCTTAATTCTCGTTTTTTCCACTATGCAACCCAAACAAACCACACATTTTAGCATTCTAGCATACCTAGCACGTTTCTACATCAACGGAAAGTATAACAGCGCAACTTCAACGTTTCAAGGTTTTACTATTCATAAAACACTATTCATTCCACAATTCAAGTTGCAATCACAACATTTAACCGCAGAAAATGTTACAAAGCCATAAATACATGTTCTATAAATGCTAAGGAACATTTTAGAAGCATCAAATCGCTTTAAATAACGATCTACGGATAAATCTAAAAATTGACAAAGTTAACTAACACAACGTATAAATGCGCAAATAACATGCTTCCCTCACCTTAGGTACTTCTAGTCGCTAGGAAAACAACGTTGGTTGCCTCGGAAATCACCCCGCACGAGCACACGCGAAGATTGATCGTTTGGTAGGCGAAAGGTTTTTTTTTTCTCTAAGGGAGCTCACGGCCTGCTGCTTATTTTGCTGCTATTTTTCTTCTTATTTTGCTTTGTTAATTGCTTAATTAAGGGTTAAAAGGTCAAAGGGTCAAAAGGGCTAAGGTCAAACAACTTAAGACTTGGTCAAAGGGCCTTATTTCGCGCGTTTTAAAGCCGTTTTTGGTAAGGTAAGATCAATTAAAGCTAGCAACATTTAAAATATAAAATTTAAGTCATCTAAATACTAGTTTCACTATTTGCTGAGGACTGAAAATCGTTCTCTAGCTATCGCTCCTTAAATGCAATGCACGTTGCGTCGGCGAGAAAGTAACAATTAATTCACAAAGAATTTAAGGAAATATAATTTTCAAAATAATAAACAAAGAAAATTCACATTCCGGGCTCGGGTATTACACCCTCTCCCCCTTAAAACAATTGCGCCCACGCAATTCTTACCTGGTCAACAAACAACTCCGGATACTGATCCCGAACTTGGTCCTCTCTTTCCCAAGTCGCTTCCTCAAACCCATGATGATTCCACAGAACCTTTACTAACGGAATACTCCTTCTGCGAAGCTCCTGAATCTTCCGATCCACAATTCTAATCGGTTTCTCTTCATAAGACAACTTCTCTTCAATCTGCAAAGGCTCTGGTTCAAGTACATGTGAAGGGTCTGGATGATACTTCTTCAACATAGACACATGGAACACATCATGCAGTCTCGACAAGCTCGGAGGCAAAGCTAATCGATAAGCCAAAGGACCTACCTTTTCGGTGATCTCATACGGACCCACATACCTGGGACTAAGCTTCCCACTCTTACCGTGCCGAATCAATCCCTTCCGTGGAGAAATCTTAAGAAACACCCAATCTCCCAAATCAAACTTAAGATCTCGACGGTGCTTATCCATATAACTCTTCTGACAACTCTGAGCTGTAAGTATACGCTGGCGAATAAGGTGAACATTATCTACCATCTTAATCATCTCAGGTAACACAGTCGGATCAACTGTTCTCATCTCTCCAACCTCTTCCCAATATAATGGGGATCTGCATTTCCGACCATACAACGCCTCGTAGGGAGCCATACCTATAGTAGATTGATAACTATTATTGTAGGCGAACTCCGCTAAAGGCAAAAACTTCTCCCAATTCTTCCCAAAGTCAAGCACACATGCCCGAAGCATGTCTTCCAAGATCCTGATGGTTCTCTCAGACTGGCCATCAGTTTGCGGATGATATGCAGTACTGAAGCTCAACTTAGTTCCTATGGCCTCTTGCAACTTCTGCCAAAAACGAGATCTGAATCTGGGATCCCTATCTGACACTATACTCTGTGGTACTCCATGCAATCTCACAATATTAGCAACATACAATTCAGCTAGCTTATCAAGGCTATCCTGTTTGTTCACGGGAATAAAATGTGTAACTTTAGTCAAGCGGTCCACAACAACCCAAACAGAATCACATCCTCTCGGAGATCTAGGAAGATCGGTCACAAGGTCCATTGTTATATGTACCCACTTCCATTGCGGAATCGACAATGGCTGTAGAAGTCCGGCTGGCCTCTGATGCTCAACTTTAACCCTCTGACAAGTCAAACATCTGGATACATACCCAGCAATCTCCCTCTTCATATTGTTCCACCAGAAGTGTTGCTTCAAATCTCTATACATCTTAGTACTGCCCAGGTGAATCGTATACCTCGAATTATGTGCCTCGGACAGGATCTCATTCTTCAAAGTCGGATCATCAGGAACACATACTCTATCCCTGAATCTGAAAATGCCATCTGCATGAAATTTAAACTCCGACTCTCCCCCTTTAGCTTTCTCTTGGATCTTCAAGATGTGAGGATCAGTCTTCTGAACCTCTCTGATCTGTGCTAGCAACCCTGACTGAATCTGTAAACTAGCAAACCGAATCCCTACCTCAGTAGCTTCTGGTTTCCATGAACAAATTTCTTCCAAAGTCTCCCAGTCCTTGATAATCAAGCTTGCAACAGTAGCCTTTCGGCTCAAAGCATCAGCAACAACATTTGCCTTACCTGACACATAGTTAATAGAACAGTTATAACCACCCAATAGCTCTAGCCATCTCCGCTGCCTCATATTTAGATCCTTCTGTGAAAACAAATACTTGAGACTCTTGTGGTCAGTAAATATTTCAAATCTGCAACCCCACAAGTAGTGACGCCACTTCTTCAAAGCAAACACAACTGCAGCTAACTCAAGATCATGTGTAGGGTAATTGACTTCATAAGGTTTCAATTTCCTGGAAGCATAGGCAATCACCTTACCATTCTGCAGTAAAACACAGCCCAAACCTTCTTTAGATGCATCACTGTAGACAACGAAGTTCTCTGTTCCCTCAAGTAAAGCTAGTATAGGAGCTGTAGTTAGTCTCTTCTTCAATTCTTGGAAACTAGATTCACATTTAGCATCCCAGTTGTAAGTAATTTTCTTCCGAGTCAACTGGCTCAAAGGTCCATAAATTTTAGAAAAGTCTTTAACAAATCTCCGATAGTAACCTGCCAATCCAAGAAAACTCCGAATCTCTGGCACCGTCTCAGGTCTCTTCCAAGCTGAAACAACTTCAATCTTAGCTGGATCCACTGAAATTCCTCGATCTGAAATGACATGGCCTAGAAAAGATATCTGGTTCAACCAGAACTCACACTTGCTGAATTTAGCAAAAAGCTTGTTTTCCTGCAAAGTCTGAAGCACAATCCTCAAGTGTTGCTCATGTTCAGCCTCGTTCTTCGAATACACTAAAATGTCGTCAATGAAGATCACGACAAACTGATCAAGGTAAGGCCGAAAAACCCTCTGCATCAAGTCCATGAATGCGGCTGGTGCATTCGTCAATCCAAACGGCAAAACAACAAATTCATAGTGGCCATATCTAGTCCTGAATGCCGTCTTTGGTATATCGTCACTCCGAATCCTAAGTTGATAGTAACCCTGCCTCAAGTCAAATTTGGAGTAAACACTCGCACCCTGTAACTGGTCAAACAATTTTTCAATCAACAGCAAGGGGTATTTATTCTTAATCGTGACTTGATTAAGTCCCCTGTAATCAATGCATAACCGAAGCGTGCCGTCTTTCTTTCTCACAAACAACACAGGTGCGCCCCACGGCGAAGAACTAGGTTGTATAAACCCTTTCTCAAGTAAGTTATGAAGCTGAATTTTTAACTCCTGAAGTTCAGCCGATGCCATCCTGTAAGGACTCCTAGAAATAGGCGCAGTGCCTGGCACAAGATCAATCACGAACTCAATCTCCCTATCCGGTGGTAAACCCGGTAATTCCTCGGGAAATACACCAGGGAAGTCTCTAACAATCGGAACCTCATTCAGACTCAACTTATCAGCAGGCTGATTGATCAAATAAGCTAAGTAAGCTTCACAACCCCTATTCAACAACTTAGAAGTCTTGATCGCTGATAAAAGTGGAATGCGGGCAGCCCTGCAGTTCCCAACAATCTCTAGTACCGGTAGGTCAGGAACCTTAAGATAAACGATCTTTGTTCTACAATCCAACTGTGCATAATACTTTCCCAACCAGTCCATTCCCAAAATGATTTCAAAGTCACGGAATGGTAATATAATTAAATCAGCAGGAAATTTACGGTTCTCTATACATATATCACAAGATTTGCAAATAGACTCAGCAACAAATTTTGCACCCAAAGGAGTACTAACTTCAACTTCATGAGGCAAATTATCAATGCAAACATTCACAGATCGTGCACATGCAGGAGTTATAAACGAATGTGTAGCTCCAGGATCAATCAAAACTTTAACTGGCTGAGTATTGAGAAGAAAGGTACCTTCCACTATAGCTGTATTATCGGGCAACTCCTCTGCATCCAGTGCAAAGACCCTAGCCTGAACTCTCTGTGCTGGTCGTGCACCTGCATCCCTATTCTGAACACCTCGGCCTCCACCACGACCCTGAACATTATTATATTTAGGGCAATCCCTCACCCTGTGATCATCACCGCCACAACCCGTACATTTTCCACTCTTCCTCCAGCAGTTAGCCTCAATATGCCCTGGTCGATTACAATAATCACACTGCTGATTTTGCCTAACCGCAGTGTTTCCTGTAGGTGCTGGGGCTCTGGCAGGGGTAGGAACTGTACCTCCCTGCTGAGGTCTAGTCACAGCTGGCCTAGCCTGAATTTGCTGCTGTGGCTGATATGGACATTGCTGAGGACCTTGTGCAGAAGCCTGAAACTGCCTCGGCTGACTCTGGCTGCTCTGGCCCAAAAACTGCTTCTTACTCGGCTGACTGCTCTCGGCTAACATCTCAGCCTTCCGTTTCTCAAACTTCGAGGCTGCCTGAAATGCCTCGGGAAAAGTAGTGTAGGTCTGCCCAGTCAAATGCAACTGTATGTCCATTCTCAGCCCACGGACAAACCTATGTATCATCCTCCTAGCTGGCCGTACCAACTCGGGCATATACCTCGACAGGCTAACAAACCTAGCCTCATATTGTGCAACAGTCATATTTCCCTGCTTCAGGGCCACAAACTCATCTTCCCGTCTCTCCATAGCCATCTCGGGAATATATTTGTCCCGGAACTCACTTACAAAATCATCCCATAAGTGTGGAACATCCTCACAATCCCACCTCAGTCTAACAGTATTCCACCACTGCTCTGCATCACCCTCAAATAAAAATGATGCATAATCTATTCTTGCCTCATCGGTATACCTCAAAGCAGTGAAAATTTTCTCAACTCGATTAATCCATCTCTCGGCCGCCTCATCATCCGGCTCCCCGAAGAACTTTCCCGGCTCGTGCCTCAGAAATTTCTCAAGCTGGTTATTCTCAACTCTGTACCCCTGTCCACCAGGATTAGCTTGATTACCCTGGGGATTAATACGGTCCTGCCTCTGCTCGTGTAGTACCTGTGTGATCCGGTCTACTGCAGTAGTCATGGTAGCCATAAACTGCTCAGGCAACGGCTGCTGACCCTGTTCTGCTGCCTCTTCATCTGATCCTATACCTTGAATACCACGACGTGGTGGCATAGTAGCAACTCACAATAGCTGGCAACATTTAAAAGCAGTTTATAGACAGAAATATAACACATAAGATTAGATAACACTCAAATCAATAACAATCCAACATTCTATCACACAATTCACATAAGACAAGTTTAACTTGCCAAACTATTTCACTTAAACACATAAACATTCCAAGTTCACAAAGTCATGCTAGAACATTTTCTTTTCACTTAGCAATCATTCATAAACACTTTAGCATTTTAGACCTTTACCCCACAGATCGAGAATCATATCCCGGCTCATGCACGACTATCATGCTCTGATACCACCTAAAGATGTCACGCCCCGACCCAACCCCGCAAAAGGCCAAGCCCGGACCCGACACACGGACGGAGTCTCCTGTGTATCGCGGACGATCCGAAAACCCTAAAAACAATATAATACTTGCGAAAGCTATAAAATAATCAAAACAAGTCAACTTTCTATAAAACTTACATTTCTTATTATCCAACTTTCCAAACCAAAAATGCCATGCATACTACACAAGTACTTATGCCACTAAACCATTAGCCATTAGCATGCATTTCTTCACTAGTCATCAGGGTACAAGTTACAACATTACAACTTTAATCCATTACAACATAAGACCATTAAAGGTCTCAAAATAGGAAAATACATACAAGGCTACAAGCCTCAAAATTAAGCGTCCTTCACGCAATATACATAACAACAAGGTTTGCACAAAACTGGTAACCAACCACCAGCAAAGCAGGTAAGTGCTATCACGGAAACACCTCCACCTGCTCCTCCTCCTCAATTACCTCGAGAGGGTCTGCCTCAACTACTCCTGTAAAAACATAGTATAGAGAGGAATGAGCAAAAACTATTGCTCAGCGAGGGCAATTGGTCTCAAGGACGAAGATGAGAGGAGTATGCAATGCAATTAGCCAAGCAATACATACAAAACATATAAAGATACATCCAAAGCCAACAATAAAGCAAGGCAAGTATTTAAAGCTGCAAACACTCAATCAAAGGATACGATACTCTTTTCACGAGCAACTTTCAAACAAAAATTCGATGACGACGCGTCGGCCCAAAACCACCTTATAACACCAGTTTGGAATACTCCGGAAGTATCCATCAATCCTACGACCCAAATCTCCCTGGGAGGCAACCCAAGTAGAAAGGGAATAGCAGCGGAGCTAGAGCAACCAACACTGGCAACCCAAGGCTACCCAGAGAGGCCCATCACTCACGCGCGAGACACTATGCAATGCAAGACTCGATACAAGACAATAAACAAGCGATAAACAAGCGATAAAGCCACACGTGGGAGAATAACAAAGTAGGTTACTCTCGCACGCAATAGCAGCAATTTGATAAGCAATTCAATCCAAAACAACTCAAACAAGTAATTCAAGTAATTCTAAGCATTCTATAAGCATAAAGACAAGTAAACACACAAAAACACAAATCGGCCCCAACTATCAAAATGCTACCATTTCCAAACGAGCCACGAGTTCTGGAAACCGACTTCGCCAACCCTCCTAGGTCACCATAAGGCACGTCTAAAGACCCCGAAACCTTACTTGATCTTAGAACTCGCGCAAAGCCCCGATTTCCCCCTTTCTCGTTTGAACTACAACTACAACAACCAAACACCCAACCAACGCCATAATCGCACCAAAAGTGCTTCCATGGCCTCCTGAAGCAATGCCAACACGCAAAACGAGAAAACGCAAAAGTCGACCTAAACGACCCCGACTTTCCCAAAGTCTTAATTCTCATTTTTTCCACTATGCAACCCAAACAAACCACACATTTTAGCATTCTAGCATACCTAGCACGTTTCTACATCAACGGAAAGCATAACAGCGCAACTTCAACGTTTCAAGGTTTTACTATTCATAAAACACTATTCATTCCACAATTCAAGTTGCAATCACAACATTTAACCGCAGAAAATGTTACAAAGCCATAAATACATGTTCTACAAATGCTAAGGAACATTCTAGAAGCATCAAATCGCTTTAAATAACGATCTACGGATAAATCTAAAAATTGACAAAGTTAACTAACACAACGTATAAATGCGCAAATAACATGCTTCCCTCACCTTAGGTACTCCTAGTCGCTAGGAAAACAACGTTGGTTGCCTCGGAAATCACCCCGCACGAGCACACGCGAAGATTGATCGTTTGGTAGGTGAAAGGTTTTTTTTTTCTCTAAGGGAGCTCACGGCCTGCTGCTTATTTTGCTGCTGTTTTTCTTCTTATTTTGCTTAGTTAATTGCTTAATTAAGGGTCAAAAGGTCAAAGGGTCAAAAGGGCTAAGGTCAAACAACTTAACACTTGGTCAAATGGCCCTATTTTGCGCGTTTTAAAGCCGTTTTTGGTAAGGTAAGATCAATTAAAGCTAGCAACATTTAAAATATAAAATTTAAGTCATCTAAATACTAGTTTCACTATTTGCTGAGGACTGGAAATCGTTCTCTAGCTATCGCTCCTTAAATGCAATGCACGTTGCGTCGGCGAGAAAGTAACAATTAATTCACAAAGAATTTAAGGAAATATAATTTTCAAAATAATAAACAAAGAAAATTCACATTCCGGGCTCGGGTATTACACTATTACCCACATTCCGAGAATACCCAGGCTGACAACTAACATGTGCTCTGATACCACTTAATGTCACGCCCCAACTCGACCCCACCTACAATCAGTCAGGACGCAACGAAATTTCGGAAGTATAACAACAGTAATTAGGGCACCGAGGCTCTAAACCAACCTCTTCAAAATATCATACAACCAAACTCCACAAACATTCAACAATCAACTCCTCAATTAAGTTAACAACATACAACATAACCATATTATACAATAATCATTCCCTCAACAACCCATTCATGGTTATACGCCTCCGTTCCAACTTAATACATAGGCAATACATACATTTCAAAATAGATTATAATCAACTTAGTAATCTAGTCATGATCAAAATAAAGACTACTAAATCAACATACATACGTGTTTATATTAAGATAGGTTATACAATACATTGTTTTACGACAACTAAGATAATCCCATGGCAATGACTCCTGCACATAAGACTCATCCACATATGGCACATTTCCCTCTTCAAGAGGCACGTACCCGTAGTCAGACTCAGTAACACCTGCATGCATGCAATAATTGAGAGTGTGTTTATATAAAACAAGCCCAGTGAGGATTCGATAGATCTCTAACAGTATTTACTATACTCCTTGAAAATCATCCTTTCAGCAGTAAACACACAATAAATATCAATAACAACATAAGCACATAAATTATAATGACCATTCAATAAAGGATACTCTAGTTGGTATAGCTCCAAACGCCATCACGATCTCAACCATTCTTCTTATAACTCCCCATTACTCACGCACCTGAGGTACCTCTCTAACCCCACCCTCTATGACACCTCCGTTATGCGAGCTGGAGATAGTCTATGGTAGTCATGCCGGTTTTAACCTGACAGCCCGATGTTGCCCGAGAGGTAGCACACACATACCAAGCCTCAGCAATAATAATAAACATTCAATCACAAGAGGACAACTTTTTCCGTTGACTATCTCCCGGTTCATCAATAATCAATAATCAATTAATCATCAATCAATTAATAAAATTTCAACAACATAACATCAATTAATCAGTTAACAACTAAATAACTAAGTTAGATGACAAAGTAGGCCATCCAACTTAACATGCATTAGACACACAACCAAACCCTAACCTAACCATCAACAACTCACAATTCAATCACTCAAACACCACCCGATCATCTAAAGGTACAAATCAACATTTTAAAGAAAGACAACCCAAAATTCTAAAAGTCATAACTTACATTCAACTAATCCAATAATCGCTAAACCAATTTCTATCACTCACCCACTCAATCAACAACATTCACCCCCTCAGAGACCAACCATAAACCATCCAAATCAAGCCCAACAACCCTAAAACCTCAATGCACCTAGGCTGAAATTTCTGGACTTTCACACCGACATCACTATCAAAATTTCAACATTACAACAGTATTACCCAATATTTAACAAACTTTTACAAATCGATGGCAATCGATTCCAACCACTACAACTCAAAATATTCAACAAATAGCCAACAACTTAACTTTTAATACCCGAAAATAAAAATTCATGCTACAATGGTTCAAATCTTATATAAAAGCATATAAACGATCCTTAGCATGCACTGAGAAATAATTTAACATCAGTTCAACTTTTTAACAGTTCAAAATTCAATTATACGCAAAAACATAAAAGATGACATTTGAGATCTAGAATTTTTCTCTCACCTTTGATGTGTTATGAAGTTACAAAGATGCTCAATGGATGCTCAAGAGGTGGAATCAAGCTTTGGATGATGAAGTTTGGCCTTGGATTCCAACTTTTAATGAAAAATTGCCTTTGAAAACTTGAAGAAAACTCTTGGCTTTTCTCCTATGGATCTCTCGGCCAAGTGAGTGTTTTTGAGTGTGTTTTGTGAGCTTCTATTGTGTGTTGATGCAATATATCTCAAATTCAATTCAATTAAAAGAAAGTCAAATTAGTTTCCTTAGTCTTTTAATTCTATTTTTAGTCTTTTAATTCTATTTTTAGTCTTTTAATTCATTTATTGACTATTGCTTGCTCAAATATTAAATTGACACTTAAACTAATTCTAGACAATATATTTTAGGTGACAAAGAGTTTTACATTAAACATTTTCACCCGAGTCGGCTTAAAACTCAATTTCTTGCAAAAGAAAATGTAAAAATCTTTAAAATTCTAAAACCGATTCCCAATCCGTTTTAATCAAACACGGGTCTATTAATACCCGAGGACTAGGTTTTGAAACACTTAAATCACCCCTGTAAAAATTTTAGTGGACAGGTGTTCAAAACATTATTCACTAAAACTGGCGATAAAATTTCTAATTCTGTTTTTTTATGAAAATTTCATGAATGCACACATAGCATGTATTAGGAATATAAATCACATATTTAGCACATTCTAACTCATATAACATATAAAAAGGTCAAAGAAAGCAAAACGAGGCAAAACACGCAAATTGAGGTTAAGATGAAAAGTGGGGTTTTATAGTCATTCTGTAAAGAAAGAAGGACCTTCTCCGGTCACTGGCACCATCTTTCTTTGATCGACCGAAGCAAGAGCCATAAGAGCCTTAGGCGAAGCTAGCTCGTCAGGTGAGAGTAAGAAAGCCTTTTCCGTAATTCCTGCCACCAACCGGACGTCCGATAGAAAGTTAAGTGCGTCTAGCCATTGATGTATCCACACCAAAATTGCTTAAATCTAGTATAGTGGGGCTTATTCCGATGTGGAATCGGGTGAAGCACAACTTTGTGCCAAAAAAGAGGATCCTTATTCCTCAATAGCTATGGAAGGAAGGCGCACTCACAGCTTTCTTCCCTTCAAGAAAGCCAGGAAGCCTTTTTTATATGAGATAGAATGGAATAGGGAACAGAAACAGGCAAGCTCAACAAGCAATCAAGAAGCAAGCACTAGAACGAAAAGCAAATGTGGCTTGCCTAAACTAAAGGAGGTGAAGAAGTTACGACTATGAAGAAGATTATTGATTCACCAGAACATGAGAGATTGGAATAGAGGGATTTTTCCAAGCCTTTTGAGAATCAATCTATCACACGCTTAGAGACATAAACATCCAAGACTAGCCCAAGAAAAGTCAAAAGACTGAGAAGAATACCAACTGGAGTCGAAAGAAAGGGCTTTGATCCATAACATGAAGTAGGCTTGAGGGCTAACCTGATCTCGAGACAAAGAAGAGACTCCGAAAATGAACATCGGCTTATTAGACATCAGACAAAGGGGACTTCCTCTTTTCTTTAACCACAATAGGGTTCAACTTTCCTTTCCTGTTAGCTGTTGAGTCTCATTCCCTTGAATTTGCTTCCTCCCTTCATTCAAGCTTCATCTCTTTCTTTCATCAGCGAATAGGTGGGATGCATTGACAACTCTTACTAACGAGCGATTCAGGCTTTACATCTTCATGTTGATTTGAATATATCGAAAAAGGAAAAGGCTAATCCCACAGAATCTTCAGGCTCTCCTCTAATTATGAGTTTGTCGCGCCAGCCCTGCCCTGGTAGTGGAAGTGGATGAAACGTCATTTCGATTCCCTTTCATTTTATGTTGAATCTAAAGTAAGGTAGCATGTAGCTAAGCGATCAATCCAATGCTCTGGATTGAGAGAGAGGTGCTGCGGAGACAGCGTGGGTGCAGTGGTCCCACTACAGCGAAGGAGCCAACCTCTGGGGAGGGAGAACCATTGTCGAGAGTATTGGTTTAAGGGGGATAGCCAATCCCACATATGCCATAACCAAGGCCCCTTAGGAGAGGTTCCTTCTTGGGAGTCAAACCTAGGCAGGAAGGAGCATGAGGTTCGCCTCTCCGAGTGTGAGAATGCAATGCCTGTGGTCAGGGATGATGGGTGTGAGGTGGTTTGCCATACAAGATTTCATATTGGGTACTTTTTTTTGGTGGTTGTATGGTAATTAGTATTGTACCATAACTTAGCTAGTGGCAACCATTTAACCCATTCCTTTGGTCTATCCCCTGCTACACACCTCAAGTAAACTTCTAAGCAATGATTGACCACCACTGACTGATCTAATGGGCAGTCTACGGGTGATAGGAAGAAGAGAGAGGAAATTCCACTTTAAGCAAATTGAAGAAGGCACGTTATCGCAAGGGCTGATGAAAGCCAAGTTGGCCAACAAGGGTACTGATGGCGTATTTATATATATATATGTATATATATATATATAATAGAATACCCTTCTTCCGAAAAGCCTTGATCTTTGACCTTTTTAAAAAAGGGTATCCAGTTCCGACCTAGGATAATAAGCTTATGAGCTTGGTCTTACTTCACCATCGAGAAAGGAAAGAAGACTTCCATCTCCAAGTTTCACTCAGACGTAGCTCCCTTCTTTCTAGGTATGTAGTAGTATCCAAAATACCCAACAAGCATTAGCTCTCCCTGAAAAGGAGGTGATCCAACCGCACCTTCCAGTATGGCTACCTTGTTACGACTGAACTCCAGTCATTAGCCCTGCCTTCGGCATCCTCCTCCTTGCGGTTAAGGTAACGACTTCGGGCATGGCTAGCTCCCATAGTGTGACGGGCAATGTGTACAAGGCCTGTGAACGAATTCACAGCAGTATGGCTGACCGGCGATTACTAGCAATTCTGGCTTCATTCAAGCAAGCAAGTTTTTTTCAAATAGAGATGGATTTTCCCATTCATTCTTATATGGAATAAGGCTGCGGCTATAAAACCATTATTGGGCCCTTCTTTCTATGCTAAGAGATTAGATTTGACCTCTTGATTCTCTTGTATTCTCTTTCAGGTTTAGTTCTATCATAGGGCAAGAGCTAGAGCAAAGTGGAAGAGGCGGTGGGCGTAACCTTCTAAGGCAGGGTGGCAAGATAGACAGATAAGTCATTCTTTCCATCCGCCTATTACTATTAAGTTAGGTGGGCTTGATAGCTCGAAGCTTTGTAATAGAGCACCAGCTCTTCCTCTTCTTATACTAATGATGTTCCCATGGTTCAAAGAGCTTATTACATCTGTGCCAAGTGGCGCCGGTAACTCCAAAATCGATGATTCTTGGCCACTGACTTACTGCTTTCATTCAAATGCCACTGATGCGTAAGACATTAAGTTGGACTACTTTCCTTCTGGTAATGCCTCTATTTCCCTGTGGTCACCTTGCCCTTCCACTTACTGGCTTGGATATTTCGAAATAAAATGATTTGCTTCGACGGGTTATTTTTATAAAAAAAAGAATTTAACTAAGTGGCACTTCTTCCTTCCTTCTTATCTCGTAGTTGGATATTTACAATCGATCGTAGATTCCCTGGCTTGGCTAGGAACCTAGTCCTTTCTTGTGACAACAGAAGATAAGGTTTTTAGAAGCTTGTTTGATAGAACAAGGAATTGCCTTTTTTGTTTTGACCAGGCAAAAGGCGATTCTATATAAGATAAAAGTCAAATCATTTCTAGAGAAGAATCCCTCCCTTGTCCTAGCTCATTGGGTGTCTTGTTGGATATCTTTCGTACCCCTTAATAGAAGGGGTAATACTTTATTTTATTTAATAGTTAGCCACTAAGGATAGAGATTTGGCTTAGTGAAAATAGAACTAGAACCAAAGTCGTACTCTTTATTCCATATCCTTATGTAATGCCATTTAAACCACCAATAGGTCCTATTCCGACAACAATAAAAAGGGCTCTCTCCGTCAGTACCTTAAACTAATTAGGCATTTCCAAGCTGCTCTTTCGTAAGCTATGATGGCTCTTTTGAATAAACTAAATAGTCTATGTAATCTTCCTTTTTTTTCCCAGGAGCATTCAACTGAAGAAGTATTAGTAAGACTCTGACGAAGCCGTAGGAGCAATGGAGTCTGGTGAGGTAGCTCTTGGTCAGCTGTTTCTACTTGAGTTTTAATGCTTGATGGGACTAGGATGTGTTTAATCCTATAAGGGTCGACTTATAACGCCTTAAAAGGGCCTTGCCCCTTATGTGCCTTATTCCAACTAGAAAGTCACCCAAGAAGTAAGGAAGCGAAGCTGTAGCGGTTGGTCTTCCTTTTTTTCTTGCCCGTGGGCGATCTAATCATAATAGGGCATATAGCTCGAGTCCTGAATATAGGAAAGACTGATTACGTTTGTTTCAAGAGTGGACACCCTTTCCTACAAAGGACGGGAATCGCACTGATAAAAAAGGAATTCCACATAGCGAATTACATAACCCCTAACTCCTTTGTCTACCTGTACCTGAGTGCTTAACGGGAGGAGAGATTCTTCATAAAAAATGAGCATATCGAAGATACCAAGCATGGGATGAGCCCAAAGTAAGCAAGAAGGGATAATTGGGTGACTCTTCTAAAGGAAGAAGGGATTCGCTAATGGCAAGAGAGAAATTTTCAATTAACGATACTGATTCTGGATGCCCGATACCAGAGGAAAGAAGATCCATTCTCGATGACAGATAGATGACGACATATTCCCTCTTCCCCTTACCAAAAGCAGAAGATTTATTAACAGGGAGTTAAGCACCAAGCAAGTAATAAAAACCTTGCTTGTTGATTTGTGGTCTGTCTATTCTAGTAGTTCAAGAGTTCGAGCCTTGAAAGTTTAGCCTCTTCAAGCTATCCAAGCAAGGAAGCAAGAAAGACAAGCAAGACAGTGAAGGAGTTAGTGCATTGGTGCCCGGAATCCGCTGTGATTGGTATAGAATCAGCTCCTAGTCTTAGTTAGCTCTCCTAGCTGCACTAAAATAACTATTATAGAAGAGTATGCCATCAGTCAATCTTCTTTGCACGAGCATTGAGGGAGGAATGAAAGAAAGAGAGATGGGGAACAAGGAATCGTCTTTTTACAGCCAGGCAGATGGAAGGAATGCTAAGAATTGGATGTACAGCACGGTCTAATCAGTCCTAGCTTCCAAACCTGTCCTAGTATGGAGGGGAAGACTATATAGAATTAGCTCTATGTTATCCATAAGGAAAGAAAAGAGAGAAAGCTTGGTAGGAGTACAGTATCGGTCGTAGCGTGCCAAGCCAGTATAGTACCAATGCTTTTTTTCTACTTCTACTACTTAGGTTATTTCATCTACGATCTTTCTTAAGAGAAGATATGACTATACAACAGTTCCAGTTAGTGGACTCGCAGGACTTGAGAAGTAGACAGCAAGCAGAGCTTGAACAGAAAGCTTTCAGGTTTGGAACTCTAGTAAAGGAGCTTGAAGATTTTTGCATGGTCGATTAGTGAGCATCACATCTCGATCAATCAATCAGTTCGTTTATCCATTATTCTCTATCGTGCGTGATCACTCATAGTAGCAATCCTTTCTTGTTGAAAACAATCCTACGTGATGCCGATGCATGAACCCCCCCTTCGCCCCTTGATGAGTAAGCTTCGTAAGCTAGCTCTTCGTTGGTTGGACTGCCCTCCTAGTAAATGAATGTCAGGTGCTCCCCTCCTCCTGAAATCAAAAATTCCGTCCTTAGCCCTACAGCGAAAGAGGATGGATAGAGGAACAAGTATGGTAGGCACCTTGAGTTTACCAACCTTAGTGACCGGCTTCTAAGAGTTCCCACCCTGGGGTTAGGATTAGGCTGTTGAGCAATGCAGGCCCCATGGGCTACCTCAGCCCGACCCCGAGAACTCAGTAGGCTCGTTGCTAAGAGAGACTAGGAACAACAATTCTGCCCCCACCTGCTAACAGCACCATAAAGATGTGGCTGATGTATGTATGTAGCCCTTGCATCGATCTTACCTCCGCTGCCTGCTCGTACGCAGGTTGACTCACAAGAATTGCAGCTAGCTCGCCAACTAACTGTTCATGTTTGAGCTTGTTGGCTTCCTTGTTATTTAGACACTACCTGAATTTATTTACTTAGTAGCCTACGTGAGTATCCGGATGGATAGAGACTGATCCCTTTCTACATACATAGCCCTAGCCCCCAAATACATACATACTTTTTTTCCTTTCTCCCATACACTTCCGTGTCCTGAATCTTAGCTTTTCTCTTTCTTATCTATTCTTACTACTATCACTTTCTAAACCGGACTGGAAGAATTCAATCGTAACGTATCAGCGTCGTACCCCTAGAACAAGAAGGTTCGGCGTACAATTTTAGCGATTACAAAAGGAGTATATCCCTCTCCCTTAGTATCTTTCCACTTCCGTCGTTCAGGAACAAACACTTCGCCTAATTCTTTTGAATCCCAGCCCGGTTTTTCCCCACTAACTAATTAGGTTACGACCACTGAACAAACTTGGTTGACGAACATGGTTTATGCACCGCTAATGTAGCGGCTTGTCGAGCATTTGACAAACTCACACGATCCATTTTAAATAGGATTTGTCCCGTGGACACACGAGCAACCCAACCCGTAGGATTTTCTTTTCCTCTTCCCATTCTTACTTTTGTAGGTTTCCCGGTAATAGGGAGATTTG
Organism: Ehretia macrophylla; assembly: GCA_037974665.1. NCBI lineage: Eukaryota > Viridiplantae > Streptophyta > Magnoliopsida > Boraginales > Ehretiaceae > Ehretia > Ehretia macrophylla. The sequence continues at coordinate 11,048,272 of CM075770.1, forward strand.
CAAGAACCCTTACCCATATCTTACCATTTCTTTGGAGTTTTCCGCTCATAGCACGATAGAAGTGTCTGATTATTGCTCGACGCGCTGCTTCAATGGCTCGATATGAAAGACGACCACCTTTACAACTTTTAGTGTCATATCTTCCAAAACCAAGTTATGTACCGTCCGGTTTGCAACCCCTACTACAACTGCCTTTACGATATTTACTATATTTCGTATGTTTTGGATATAGCACGCCCCCTTTTTTTTATTATATGAAATCCACACTTTGACACCTGAGATTTCATAACGAGTAGATACTTCCGCAGGAGCATAATCTATTTTCTGGTTAAATACATTACGAGATGTTTTGCCATACTTTCCGTATTCCGTTCTAGCTATTTCTGCACCTTCTGATTGACTTGAACAACATATCCGAATCCCATCCACCCCTTTTTTCATTACTAATGGAATATCCTTTACTATTTTACTAAAAATGGAACGAGATGATCTTGTTTTGTTCCTCGGTTGAAAAGAGATGTCTTGAGCAATCGGATAAGCACTTTGATAAACAGATTTGATCTTGGCCGATTCAATTATGGTATTAGTGCTAGTTCTATTAGACAACAAAGATCACATTTTTTCACTTCATTCAAATAAGAGTTGTACCCATACGAAATTTTTCTGTTTCTCAGTATTATCTTTATCATCATCTCTATCCCCTTTATCAATTCTCCTATCGTACCTAGGTCTATGAATTTCTCGATTAATTCCATTACCTTATCCTTACCCATGAGGTTCCAACATTTTATCCTTAGTTGACCTAGCAGTTGTTACCAGGCATCCTAAAAAAAGAGGTTATTATACACCACAAGCCCATCCCTTGGAAAAAAAAGGTAGCACCGAAGAAAGGAAAGAGCAAGATGGTTGTTTTTATTGTTCCCGCGAAGCGAAGATCATTCGCTTGGCGAATGAACTGGGTCAACCTCTTTTTGGCTTCGACCAAACACTTTTTCTCACTGGTCGAGCTTTCTACAAAAAAAAGCAATGTGAGAACATATTCTCTTATCTAAGCTTCTTTCCTGTGCATTAGCTCTCCCCATCGTAGATGGTTCAGCCATGCTCGGTGCCACAAAATGATTGAGAACTACGACGGGGTCGAAATGCATTTTTTTTCTTTGTATTCAAAAAATATTGCATGACCAAATAATTCAAGGAAGGGCGCACTACAAGGAGGGTCCTTTTAAATAGATGACTCGTCGGGCTGTTAGAGCGGGACTTCTTTGGGAAAAAGAACTTGAATAACTTTGTTTTTCTGAAAGAGTCGTCATTTTCTATCGGGAATGCGATGTCATTTACAACCCCAGCGTATTTCAGATGCATGAAGGCCTCGCTGACCCGAAGTGATTTAGAAAGGTTCTTCTTTATCGATAGTGATTGGTCATGGTATCCATAGCCTTGCTTCTTTTTCGGCCAAATCCTGATTTCGTTTTTCTTCTCCCACTCGTCGGGCCTGATCGACTCGACTCTTTTCCCTGACCCCGGCCTCTCACTTCCTTTCGTTCTTCTTATGTACTTTCCCTTGAATGAAGACATCCGATCAGGCCGACTTTCCTAAATTCCCACCACCGGCCCTTCTCCTTTTTGGGTCTGGATTTTTCACCTCGTTTCAGTCATCGTGGTCGACGGGGAAGAAAGAAATGAATGAAAGTTCTTTTGGGAAAATGTAGAATAATACACCTACCGAGATGAAAGCCAAATGTGAGTCTCGTAGGTGGACGTATCGAACCGAAATACGATATAAGATTGACATCTTGATACACTGATTTACCATAATAATAAATAGAGTCAATGGTGACTCCACCGTTGGAAGATCCGCTTCTTTCTTGCTTGATAGGAGGGGGGCTTCCATTTACCAATATAGACTAAAAGTGCTCTCCGAACCGTGCTGGATAGTCACCCATCACACGGCTCTCAAACCCAACATGTGGTGGATCCCGGGAGACAAAGTCAAAGCGCTTGATCCTTTGCCCCATACTTTGAGATGCTCATCCCCGCCGATCAAGGTATTTTTATCTTGTGATAGGCTTAGCTTTAAGCCACTATCGTTCGGTTCGGATAAGTCAAGTACCTTTAGTCGATTCGCTCAGGTGGTCTTTCCTTATTTTCTCTAACATTCAGAGTTGTTCAGGTTTGAGATGAGAAAGGAGCACCGGCCGAGCACCATGAATGAATAAGAAATTGACAGCAGAGGGAATCTATGATTCTTATTCGGCCGAGTTCTAGCTAGCAACATGTCGATTACACACCGGAGGTTGGTAAGAATTGAGGGACAATGCCCCCCTAACCTAAGTGGGCTACCAGCGAAGCAACAGGTACTTGATCGGGCAGGAGGCAGTTGTCATTTGAAAGGAGATGCGCTTTGTATAGGGTTCCAAACCTACCTACCTTGATGAAAAAGCTCTTTCTATTCTATCTTATTAGTAAAGCTGAAACGTCCTTACTGAAAACTAAAGCGCTAACGAGTGGATGCGCGTTAGCGCAACGGCTTTCGCGTAGCTCAAGTCCTTGCTGCCTTTACTAAGATTCTAATCTAAATAGTTGGCCCTTCTTTCTCAAAGTCAACTTTCTCCCATCTTGCTTTAGAAAGAATGTAGCTAGCGCGATAATCGAAAGTCTTCTCCTGTTTTATGAATCTACAATTCTCTTTACTGAGCGAGACTCCATCCATATCCCTACTAGTGGTTATTCTATATTTTCCATTCTATCATTTGTTTGACTGCTTAAACTAGGCTCCATTTTAGATAGGTTTTTGGTCTTAATCAAGATGGGTCAAGGGCGCGTCGGAACGGTCGGTAGCTGCTTAGTCTCATCCGAGAGTCTAATCTCCTTGTACTGGCTTTTTTTTTAAAAAAAAAAAAAGAAAGAAAGAAGGGGGTCGATTTAGGCTCCTTCCCTTCCACTGCATAGCTGCGCTAGCAAGTACTACGAGCCCTCTGTCCTACGCATCTAACTAGCTCGTGTGGTTCACCGGTTCCACCGAAAACTCTTATTTGTTGAAGCGGAGCATAGTGCACTTTAGGCGCCGAGCGAAAAACATCTCTTCTTTCGTTTCGGTTTTTTCACTGATCTGAAACTTAGCACTTATTTTCTTATTGATTCCAAGGACGGCGGCATTCTTGAATGAAGTCTATCCGAACCGAATTAGCACTTCTCAGATTAGGCTAGGCCTCCCCAGCTGAGCTGGGCGACGGGGCCCTGGATGCGCTAGTGATTGACGCATAAGGGAGTGGTTGCCGGGGTTTCTCGGCCTGGTATCCTACACCTCGCGTTCATGATATCTACATTCAACTGTGCCCCGGAGACACGGTCGAAGCATGCCTGTCCAGTGTGCTTCTTTCATAATATGCTCTAGTCTTGGATGTCTTCCAGTGGTCTTTTAACCTTAGAAGAAGTCGTGTCCGCCCCGGACATCTACAACGTCCTCCCACACCTTTTTCTATTTAAAATATGGGACAAACTGAAGGAAAAGACTGACCCATTCAGTGACTTTCGCGGTCACCTTCACTGAACCAACTTGAATCTGAACTACGATTCAGATCAAGTATTACCGAAATTGGATTTTCTTTTCGTGCCATATGCGCTTAGACTTCACTTTTTTCCCTTTTTCTTCCCTGTCCAATATTTGTTCTCGAAGGTCTACCTCCTTTCGTGCGCCCCTCACCTCTTCCATGAGGATGATCCACTGGATTCATTGCAATACCATGAATAACGGGGCATTTTCCCATTGCCCACCGGCTTTGTCCAGCTTTTCTAAGCTTACGTACACCATGGTTGGGATTGAAAACTATACCAATAGTAGCTCAGCATCGGGAATCAATGACTTTTTCAACACCCGAAGGTAGCCGCACAAGCCTAGGAGAGAGTGTAGGGGGTGCTGGTTTCTTCATTATTTTAGCAAAATTTCCTGCGGCTCGAGCCAGCTTTGCACCTTGACCTAGAATTCAATATCATGTACCCATGTTCCTATACGTATATCAGCTAATGGTATGCAATTTCCTATTTGAAAATATAGATCAAGTATCTTGTATCTATAAACAGGAGGGTGTAGCCAAGAAGCAGCCAGTTGACTGCCCCCTTCCACTCGAATTTTCTTCATTGTGTGAACAAGGTCTTAGTATGTATGGGCATACTGGGTAGGTCGCAATAAGTCGCGAGTCGAAGGTTTAGACCAATCGCAATTCATCACCATCTTGCCCGCTTCCAATTGATGACTGGCTATTATATAAGTGTTGACCTAAGCCCTTGTGCTGGAGCTCGGCTCCCGAACCGTACGTGAGCTGCCTCGTACGGCTCTTCCTAAGAACTTGAAGCCCACTATCTCTAAATAGAAAAAAATTCATTTACAAGACAAAAAACACTTTTTCAAAAAGCCTTCGCCCTCCTATTTAACGGGGCTATTAGAGAAAGAGCTTCGTTCCTTGACTTATTTGCTCAGTCAAGCTTCCTTGTTCCTTAGTATAGTCTTGGTCCATAGTTTAAGACTCCGTTACTTATAGCCTAATATATATCCACAACTGACCTGACTCTGTACTGATGATTTTCCCTTTGTATACGGCTAAGTGACTTCGTAACCTTAACGTACTTTCTTTCTTGCTATAGCATAGGCCTTCGTCGGGCTTTCGTCCCTTTGCCTATAGACGGCGGCTTGGCTTCGCTATCGCTCATGACTTGGTATAGAGCCGTGTAGTCGTCGGTCTTACCACCAGAATGCCTATGATATAGTGGTCGGTCTTTCGAATGCCTCATTCCTTACTTTTTTGAAAAGCCCTTTACGACTATAAAGGACAGGGGGCTGCTCATCTTTGGAAACTTAGCTACTTAAAAACTACTCATAAAGTAAAGGCGAACGACATTCTATTCTACATCTACTTTATTAAGATTAATAATCTTATGGTAGAACAACTGTCGTACTACTAAAGTACCAAAGAAACCTTCGATTCCCTTTGTTTGAATAAACGTCGCCTATTTTAGTTTACATTCAAACCAAAGTAAACCAAGCCTAACCGGTCATGACATCTTGTTTGTTGATATTTATTGAGGATTTTGATAGAGTTTAGCTGACTGAATCCATAAACCGTCAAAGTAACCATCACTGGTACTTTTTTGATTTGACTCTATAGGTAGATATCGGTGGGGCTTGCGTAATGTAGTTGTATTGTAGTTAAGGCTACATTGCAGTAGCGCATTTGATTTTTGAAGATCTACTTAAGTACCAAAGGCTTTCGGGGCTCCCAAGCCGAGACGTCTGGCAGAATGCTTGGCCTCCTACGTTGGAAGCGACACCCGAAGGGTGATCTTCTGGTGGTTAGGTTAATGCACTAGATAATAGGCATTAGGCATTCTGAGCTAGAAGGAGGCAACCAAATGAAGGGAGGCATTATGGGCCGACTAGAAGAAGCAAAGCTTCGTAGACTCTGCAAGTCACTTATAGAATGCTGACTACTATTTTCCACTTTATTTCAAAAAATAAGGGAAGGGGGAAGGAAGCTTTGCTTAGCGAGCTTCTAGAAGGTCGACCACTACATAAGCTGCTGGCAGAGAAAGCTCTTTGAGCTTCTCTTCATTCGTTGCTAAGCCAAGGTCCCAAGTCTCTGAGTCAGCCCGCACTTTTTCGAAGAATCCTGCACCCATGGGCATACGGCTTGGCAGACCTTCCCTTTCCACCGGAGCTTCATGGGCGTTGCCCCATTCCTCAATCAGATGTTTGGATGTGAGCTATACGCCGCGAGGAGCCAAACGGGCGTATGGCCTTGTCTTGCCATTTGACCTCTCTTCCCATATGACTCAGTGACAACCTCTCAATTGTCACTGCTTGGCCTCTCTTGCTACCACGCTACCACCTAGTGTGGTCAGCACCAATCATGTTCGGGGAACAACGAAACTTACACTCATTCAAATTGGTTCATCCTGCTATGCCCTGGGCCTTTTGCTCTTCTAACGTTACAGGTGGCCGGCTATTCGTCAAGGCCCAGGAATCCGCTGGACATCTCAGCGGCAGGATTTGATACCCGCATCTGATCGAAGTTCTATTTTAGTGCCCCCTTAGCCTAACATAAAATAGAAGAGAGCTCTTTCTAGGTGGGTCACTTCGCGCGAGACATTGCTTAAGACCAACGGGTCATACGACAGGTGCACAATCGACTTTGCACGTTCCATGCTTCGGCCCTTCGCCTATCGACTTGGCAGGCAAGCTACCTTGATCCGTCTTCAACTTCGATTCATTAGTCTCAAAAGCTCCAACAAGCCCTAAAGTCTCTTGCCCCCTAAAACTCTGCCAAGAGAGCCCTGCTTTACGTTTGATCCTATGTGCCCATAGAATGCTATGCGTTTTCCATTTTCGAATCTCGCAAAGAGAGAACGTGTTTTTTCCTATGACTTTCTCTTTCATTCGTGGAACGAAGAAAACAGGCTTTGCCCCAGCTATCGCTATCCTTGGGAAACCAAAAGAGCTACCGAAGGAAAGGGATGCATTCTCTGCCTTGGCCTTTGAAGAGGAGAAGGCAGAGAAGAAAACATCATTCGCGCAAGTTTTTTTGCTTTCTGCGCCCTTACTAGTAAATGGGCTCTTTGACTAAGAAGACATTCTGGTAGGAAGGCCGACCACTACATAAGCCTCCATCAGTCTAGGAGAGACGCAAGCTACCTTTCTTTGATCCACCTTCCCGGGCAGGGAAGATAACGAAAATGGACCGCAGATGGTAGTGATGGTAGATTCGAGGATCTTAGGCGGCGGAGCAAACTCTTCTATCGTGTTGCATTTCCTCTGGCAGACCCTCTCGATCCATCATACTGGAGCGATTCGAGAAGAACGATTAGGCTCATATTCTATCCTTTCTACAATGCCCCATAGACGAAGTGCTTCGTTTCAGATCAATTCTTCGCTGCAATCGCTTCGATCCACCCCCTCGGTGAAAAACTGTAATACGCCCTGAGGAATTCCTACCAGCAGACTTTCCTTTACTCAAAGTGAATTGTCTAAGTGCTCTCCCCTCTTGGCTTTATCTCATTGTCTATCTCGTAATCATTTGATTCCGTTCGAATTAGCTCCTACTCCCACTCCTTCTCCTCCTTCATCGTCCTTGGTCCTTTTTACATAGCGAAGTCAGCTACCGGTAGGTCGGTCACCTTCTAGCCAGTGACTAGCTCCGCTATGGAGCCAGGTATACACTGCCACATTGGGACTCTCTTTTGAAAGTGAGTTCACCATCGACTTTTAGAAGATGGAAATATCCTTCCTAACTAACCGAAATAGTTAAGTGAAAGGAGCCCGCTTACCCACTCCCTTTCCCTCCATTGCTAGGAGCCTCACCCTCTTGACTTGATATGTCAAGAAGACTACAACCTATAGTGGATCACCTTTTGCTTAAAAAGGCCCGCCCATATCATATATATGATAAAGGAAGCAGGCTCTTTTTTATTTTTTATTTGATAGGTTTGTTGGGGGGTATAATATGATATGTATAACACGTTCATACTCTATCCATTAGGATGTTCCCTCCTTCAAGAGCTCCGCTAGGATACTAACTTGGTTACCTAGCATTGGATTAGGTAGGACATTCGTCCTACTTCTAAGGATAAATAGAAAAAGAACTAGTAAGTCCATTATTTGTTTGTGCCTAAGATACTTTATTCCTTTTCTTTCAACAAAAAATCAAGGCGGCCTACCTGCTTTGTATTAAATAAAAGCTTTCGTACTTTCTTTTAAGAATTCATCTGGTTCCATCTTTCTTTCGTTAGTTAAGCCACCTTTTTCTAAAAAGGATTGTAGTAATTCTGGTTTTACACTATTCAGAATGGCTCTCTCAAATTGAAAAATTATGTCTAGTGGCATTCGATCACAAAATCCATTGACAGCTACATAAATGACTAGAATTTGTTTTTCAATTGGAAGTGGTGCATATTGTGGTTGTTTTGGTACTTCTGTCAGCCTTGTACCTCTATTGAGTAATGCCTGAGTCGCAGCATCATGGTCTGAGCCAAATTGAGCTAGGGCAGCCACTTCGCGATATTGTGCCAATTCTAGTTTTGAACTACCACAGACTTGTTTCATAGCTTTCAACTGAGCGGCAGACCCGACGCGACTGACAGATAAGCCGACGTTAATAGCAGGTCTAATTCCGCGATAGAAGAACTCTGTTTCCAAACAGATTTGTCCATCAGTAATGGGGATCACATTGGTGGGAATATAGGCCGATACGTCTCCGGCTTGTGTTTTAACGACGGGTAAGGCTGTAACACCCCGATCCCTCTCGAGACCGGGAGTTCTATCAATCGATCTAATCACAACCCAAACCAAACCCGGGATAATTTTCAGGGAAAACGGACGGAGTCTCCCCTGTTTCTAGGCGAAATGTAAAACCTGCGATAGCATATAAGTGGACCAATACCATGTCCAAACATTCAAAACCACCTCAAGGCCATCCGAGCCTCGGTTCTCAACAATTTAAACTCAGCAAGTATACATACATTTCCAATTTAAAAGCTAACCTATCTCTTTTCATTTTTGACAAGTACATTCGAACTAGACAGTTAAACCATACTAAGCTACTGCATAAAATAAACTATCATGCAATTCTAACTCTTTTCCTTTGGACATTACAGACATGCATTGAAGTTAAGCTATGCTAACTGATTACATAAACTAGCTTATCAATTCACCTCAGCTACTTAGCTAAATTTAAATTACATTTCTTTTGACAATAAATACAAACAACATATGAACATACATCTTTACAAACTTCGACACTCAAGCCACATAGGCACGCAAGACAACTCTTCAGGCAACGAACTTTCACGAAATCACGAACTTTCCAGCTAACATGACATTTCCTGAAATGTGGTGGTGAGAAGTGAGTATACACAACACGTATACTCAGTGAGGGCGAGACAGATATCGAATTGGAGAGAAAGAAAGTCGTGCAATGCAAATAAGACAATTAAGCAATATAACTGATAAATAAGCAATCAAGACAAACAATCAATACAATAAGCAATTACTGAAAGCATTAACACAACCATTCAAAGCTATACCATACTCTGAAGGCTATGGTTCACTCATACGAGCAATGCACCATTTCACGAGCGATACATCAATCTCGAGCTTGATGTTGACAATGATGACAATAAGCGCGCAACTACCTTATAACACCAGTTTGGAATACCCCGGAAGTATCCATCAATCTACGATCCAAATCTCCCTGGGAGGCAACCCAAGCGAGAAGAGAGAATAGCTACGGAGCTTGAGCAACCAACACTGGCAACCCGAGGCTACCCAAAGAGGCCCATCACCCACGCGCTGACACTATGCAATGCAAGACTCGATACAAGGCGATAAACGAACGATAGCACAACAATACAGAATAGAGGAGATAAACGAGATTTCAAGCATTATCAACAATTGTTAAACATTTCAATCAATAATCAACTCTAACAAGCGTAATAAGCATTAACAAGCATTTACAATCAAACAAGTAACAAGAACAACACCAACTAATATTATCAAGCAATAACAAGTATTCTATAGGCATTATAAGCATTCTATAGGCAACATAAGCATTCTATAAGCAATATAAGCATTCTATAAGCAATATTCTATGAAAACACACAAAATCATGAAAATGACCCCAACTTACCAAACTCTACTACTTTCAAATGAGCCACGAGTTTTGGAAACCGACTTCACCAATCCTCTTAGGTCACTATAAGGCACGTCTAAAGACCCCGACACCCCACTTAACCCTGGAATTCACGCAAAGTCCCGATTTCCCCCTTTGCTCGTTTGAACTACAACTATACTAACGAAACACCCAACCAACGCCATAATCGCACCAAAAGTGCTTCCATGGCCTCCCGAAACAATGCCATCACGCAAAACGAGAAAACGCTAAACTCGACCTAAACGACCCCGACTTTCACCAAGGCATTTTTCTCATTTTTTCCATTACGCAACCTAAACAAATCATGCATTTAGGCATTCTAGCATACCTAGCACCTTTTCACATCAACAGACAGCATAACAACGTAACTTTATCATTTCAAGGGTTTACTATTCATAAAATACTATTCAACTAACAATTTATATTTCAATTTCAATATTCAACCGCAGAAAATGTTAAAAAGCTATAAATACGTGTTCTACGATTGCTAGGGAACATACTTTAAGCAATGAAATGGACAAATTAACAACCTACGGTTAAATCACAAAAATGAAAGTTTATGTTCAACATTTTCAAATGCGCAAATAACGATGAAACCCTCACCTTAGACGCTCCTAGACGCTAGGGAAACCTCGTAGGATGCCTCGGAAACCACCCCGTGCAAGCTCACGCGAAGATTTGATGATTTGTTTTGAAATTTTTTTCTTTCTTTTTCTATTTCTTTTCCTCATGGCTTCAAGCCTTTCTTCTCTGTTTTTTTGTTTGCATTATGCTTATTTAGGAAAAAAAATGACAAGAAGTCAAAGGTCAAAGATTCGGTCAACCCGCTAAACCAAAATAGCTTTGCGCGACCTTACGAAAATGGCCATAACTTCTTCTAGAAAACTCCAATTCACGAACGGTTTGAAGCCTCAGAAACTAGACTCATAGAGCTTTCCAACCATATATAATTTGCTACCTAACTCTTCCCCAATTGGTTCAGATTTAATTCCAAAGTTGACCCAAAATTTGACTAACTTAACATTGCATTTTTTTATTTCTAATCCCAAGTTTGCCTTTTATTAAACATTTCAAAAATTCCCACATTGTCTTCGTTGGTCAATGTAGATGAAAAGTCAACTAGTTTGGTCAAAGAAGGTGAAAGGTCAATAAAATGCAATTTAAATGAACTTTAAATGCTATTGAATACATGCCAGGTTCGGGGTATCACAAAGGCGGTCAAGCTACCTGCGTCTATTTGGTCCGATCATTTAACTGCTCTTTCTAAGAGATGGGAGTGTAAATAGAAAACATCCCCTGGGAAAGCCTCACGACCTGGTGGTTGGTGTAACAATAATGACATTTGTCGATATGCCACTGCCTGTTTACTAAGATCATCATAGATTATTAATACGTGCATTCCTTTATTGCGAAAATATTCCCCCATGGCACACCCAAAATATGGGGCAAAAAATTGTAGAGGAGCAGGATCCAAAGCGGTGGCTGTTACAAGAATAGAATATTTCAAAGCATTCGCTTCTGAAAGAATTTGAACTAATTGTGCCACAGTTGAGCATTTCTGTCCAATCGCTACATAGACACAATACAATCTCTCACTCTTAGAGGTGGCCCTTGAGTTCATTTGCTTTTGGTTTAATATGGTATCGATAGCAATAGCAGTTTTTCCAGTTTGTCGGTCCCGATTATAAGTTCTCGTTGACCACGACCTATAGGAACCAAGCTATCTACCACTTTTAACCCTGTTTTCATAGGTTCGTGCATATATTTACGTTCAATAATCCCAAGGGCTTTCACTTCGACACGTCTTTGCTCGTGATCGCTTAGAGCCCCTCTTCCATCAATAGGTACTCCCAAGGCGTCGACCACATGCCCTAGCATAGCCTTTCCCGCAAGAACATCCACAATGGATCCAGTGCACTTGACAAGATCTCCTTCTTTAATAGCAGTATCACTACCAAAGACAACAATTCCTACATTCTCATTCTTAAGATTCAAGGCTATTGCTTTCACACTGCTGGCAAATTCAACCTTTTCCCCAGCTTGAATCTCGTGCAATCCATAAACACGTGCAATCCCATCTCCAACTGAGACCACTCGACCGATCTCATCCACTTGAAAATTCATGTAAAAGTTGCTAATTCGACTTTTTAATAGAGTCATTAGTTCCGTAGCTCTGGGAGAGAGTTCCATAATGAAATTACAGATCGAGTTAAGGGCAAATCAAAGTTCTTTTTTGATTTTCTATTCATTAGGGGCATAACTAGGCTTTGCTTGATATATTTGGTTTAACCCCTTTGTTTTAGAGTCTTTCTTTCATCATTCTAATTTTCAAGAATGAATGAAAGAGATTTTTTATTCACTTCTTTGACTTTGACGCATTCGTATTCGAAATCTCGCACTCTCGTTTTTGTTTAATAATCGCTTCTAGTTAGTTAACATTCGATCTACCTTGGCAACGAGCTTTATCTTGGTAGATAGGGGCACTTTCTTTTCTTATCTTATCTTAGTGCCTTCTTCTCCTTTATTCCCGTAACACTCAAACTGCTTTCATGAAAAAGGTGAACTTGGGGAACAACATCTTTGGTGAAAGAAAGAATGGTTAGGTCAGAAGCATGACGCACGCACTTCAATCTAAAGAAGGACATAAGCAAGATGAATCTTTTTTTCTTTCTCTTTCTATAAGAAATTACGTAATGGTTTCAGGGCTAAAGCACATACATATGGAGAGCTACAAAGGAGAGATGTGCCAGTTAGATGATAAGAATTACTAGGGTTTGCCAGCGGTATTTGATTGAAATAGTGTGGCACCGCTACGAATGACTTTTTTTAATTATATAGCCCAACTTCTAATCCCACGAATAGATTCGATCCATTAGGTTTTGACTCTGTGTTCTTTAGATTGCACTAGTTTACCGAGCTGTAATTTGCTTGTTTTAGTCCATACAAGGCCGTCCAAAGTCGACTAACTAGATGTGAAGAAACAGATCGCCTTGTCGAAGGCTTCATGGACCTTATGTACTTTTCCATTCAGAAAAAAATGCCCCATATCTTAGATAAACAAAGACTACTTTCTCGCCGTGGCAACTGCAATTAGAGCCTATACTGTGACGCCCGGGATTTTTTCCATACATTCACTTACTGTTGCATCCATTAGTTGCGCATTTCTTCTGTGCTTTAATTATTGTCTTCTTTAATTACTATTCATTGCGTTTTTCAACTTCATAATTAGTTCGAGTTAGCATTTTTGTTAAATCATATTAATTATAGTAGGAATGAGAAAAATGTGCATTTGAACTAGGATCGATAGGAGCCTTCGTTTTGAAAATGGTTTAGTAAACTAGTGAATAGTGTTACATAACTTAACTTAGTATTTTAATTTGCTAACATTAATTTGCACCTTAGGACTCGTATTTAGCTAGTTTAACTCACCTTTTAAGTCAACTTGCACACAAAAAATAACCCTACACACTTATATATTCTCACAACACACCATCTAAGCTCATAACTTGCAAAACAAAAAAAAATATGCTGAAAAGTACTGTAGCAAGGCCGAACAGCTCTAGCAGCCAAGATAAGTGATTTTTGCTCTTCAACTCTTCAATCCAAGCTTGTCCAAGCCTAGAACAAGTAGTTTAGGGTGTGTGCAAGCCTTCTAGGTGCTCCTACGCACTTTAGGTGAGGGATTTCATGACTCTTTTTGCATATTTAAAATGTTACATATTTCTTGAATTGTTAGAAATGCTATCAAATGCTATTGCAAAGCTTATCTATGCTATTATACATTGTATATAAGTGCTAGAAAACACATTTAAGCCATTAGTTCACATTTTAAACGGTTGGAATCGTTACTTTGATTTTATGAGGTGAATAGTGATGGATTTCTATGGTTTTGTGTAATTGTACGTATTAGATTGATTAATTGCTTCTAATAGATGCTTTAGGTGCTAATGAAGGTAGTCCAATAGCCCCGTGCCCTCGAATTTCTCTAAACTTGCATAAAATGTGAAATAGTTGACTTTTTAAAAGGGATTTCAGGGTTAATGCTAATCTGGGTGGAATTGAACTTCACATTTGGTATTCTTAGGCTACCTAGGTATTATAGAAGCTTTGCTAAGCCTCGTTTGGATCCCGGTTAAGGTATATGTGTAGTTCAAAGCCATAAGAGGAAAATTGGGGCTTTTGGGGTAATTGTGAGTATTTGAATGTGTTTGAGGGTTTTAAAGGTACCTTAAGGGTTAATTAGGAGAATGATATAGCTTTCCCCATGAATTCGAAACATTAACTTTGATTTGGAAGGAAAATGGCTTAGGATAAAAGGGGGATAATTGAGAAATGAATGATTTTTCGCTTCTATAACGTTGTAAGTGTGTATTAAGTGTTTAATTACAATTATAAGATGTTTATGAGCTTTTGGTATTGGTTTTTTGGAAAAATGTGCAACTTTTCCCGTTACACTCTTTTAATTAATTTTGTACTATTGCTTATCATATGAATTGTCTCGAGGCAACCCTCTTTTGTTGACCCTCCTAAGTGTTACTGTTCTTTATTGATTATCTTATTGTCAAGTGTTAACGTGCATTGCAAAGTGGTTGCGCAACCATAGTGTTAGGGGTAGACGTGTTGAATATCGGCTGGGTGGTAGAGAGCTTGCCAGTGGATATTCAAACTCCGTACCCTATTCCCTCAATTACCTGGTCCAGAGATTGCCAGGGGATGTTGGGTCGTAGGATTATCGGGGTACATCTAGAGTACACCCATTGAGGTGATTGGGAATTTGTCGGCATATTGATCGTGGTTCGTGGATTGTGGTTCGTGGCCAAAGATAAGAGAATCATGGAGTTTGAGGTTAAGTGTATTGTATCCTTTGATATGTGTGGTTATTTACTGTTTTAAGTGTTCTTTAATTGTTTTTCTTGTTAACTGTTATATTTGTTGCATTGCATGTCCCGTTTGGCCTTTATCCCTCACTGGGCAATAGTGGTTGCTCATACCTCGCTAACATGTTTCAGGAAGTGTTGAGGGTGATCCCTAGCTAGTTGAGGTGATAGTGGAAGAGGAAGAAGTACATACAGAGCCTTTGCCCTAGTAGTTGTGTGATTATTATCTGAGGTGGATGTGTTTTCTAGTTTCTATGTGGAGAATGCGTTATTCTATGTTGTGATCTATTTTGTGGCCTAAAGGCTCATGTATGTATTTGTGTAATATGTAAATTGGAAGCCAAATGACTGTAGTAGGAGTAGTAATTCTATGGCTTGTAATAACTTATGTTTCTATTTCTAGTTGCTTTGCATGCTTGGGTATGAATATTCTGATGCATGTTGTTTCCAACTTCTAAGAATGTTTTTAATGCTATCATGGGGTGGCATGATAAGCGATTTTGTAAAAGAAGTTAAGTTGGATGCATGCTTGTGTGAAGCTGAACTACTGTATGTCTCAAGGCTCGGATGGCCTTGAATCTTTGAACTTTAGTTATAAAAGCTTGTCTTGTTATATTGTGGCTTTATTGAGCGTTTACAGGTTTTCAGAATGTCCACGGTACAGGGGAGACTTTGTCCGTCTGTCGGGTCCAGAATTAACCTTTAGCGTGGGGTTGGACCGGGGCGTTACATTTAGGTGGTATCAGAGCTTATAGAATGCATGAAGCTGGGTTAATTTTCTCGGCCTGTGGGTAGGAGTCTATTATGTTAAAGTGTGATTGTATGAATAAATGTTTCTTTGATTGGCTAAAGGAATGATTGAATGGTTAAAGCACATGCTAGCATGAAAGCGAGAAAGTGAAAGATCTCATATGAGTTATTGTGTAAAAGTGAAAAGTTAAGAATTGAAAGTATGATTAATTGCCTTACTTGTGTCTCTAGTATGCAAAGTGTTTGTATGACCCTACATGTGATCTTATGTTAACTTATTTGAACTTATTCTTATGTGATTTAATTGTGAATTATACATATGCTTGTCATAATACCTTGCATTCTGGTTGTCTGGAATGGGACCCTACCGTCGAGCTGGGAATCAGGATGTTGATAGAGAACTAGAGGAGGCTCCCGGGAAAGAAGCCGATATGGTAGGAAATGCACCACAAGTTCAGGAACCGAGTACCACACAGATCTTGGCCATAATGGCCAATGCTATGAATACCACTGCCCAGTTCGTGACTCAACAGGGACAAACAGGGGCTACTAGTGGTAATCAGGCTGCAAGAGCTGAGGGTAGTGGTACTACCGGAGGTAATTTGTATGATAGGTTTTTACATCATGGGGCCTACAGCTTCTTCAGAGAGCTAGATGATATGAAGGCTGAATTGTGGTTGAGAAAGTTTGAAAATGTGGCTGCAATACTCGAGTGCAGTGATAAGAGAAAAATTACCTATGCCACATTCCTTCTAGAGGGTGACGCCGACGAGTGGTAGCATACTATTAGTGAGAAATGGGAAGCAGAGAGGGTTCAACATGGCAGGAAATGCACCACAAGTTCAGGAACCGAGTATCGCACAGATTTGGCCATAATGGCCAATGCTATGAATACCATTGCCTAGTTCGTTACTCAACAGGGACATACAGGGGTTGCTGGTGGTAATCAGGTTGCAAGAGCAGAGGGTAGTGGTATTACCGGAGGTAATTTGTATGATAGGTTTTTATATCATGGGGCCTACAGCTTCTTCGGAGAGCCAGATGATATGAAGGCTGAATTGTGGTTGAGAAAGTTTGAAAGGGTGGCTGCAATACTCGAGTACAGTTATGAGAGAAAAATTACCTATGCCATATTCCTTCTGGAGGGTAACCCCGAGGAGTGGTGGCGTACTATTAGTGAGAAATGGGAAGCAGAGAGGATTCAACATTCGTGGGCTGACTTCGTCCGTGAATTTTGAGATAAGTATATATCAGTGGTTGCCCGTGAGAGACGCCAAGCAGAGTTCATAGCCTTGAAGCAGGGAAATATGTCAGTGGATCAGTATAAGGCTACTTTTACTAGGCTATCCCGTTAAGTGCCGGCTTTGGTACAGCCAGAGGACATGAAAATGCTGAGATTCATCGTGGGGTTAAGAAGTGATATTATGCTTAATCTTTCTGCAAATGATTACCCTAATTATGCTGTAGTGGTCACAGCCGCCTCAAGGTATGAAAAACACAAGGCATACGTGTTGGCCGAGGCTAGTCAATCGAGTAAGCGGTAGTTCCAGTCATAAAGTCAGGGGTACCAGAGGCAGACTATTTTAGTTGGGCAGAGTTCGCAGCCGAGGCAGGCACAGAGTTATACAGGGCCTACTCAGACTCAGGCATGACCAGTTCAGAGTCAGAATCAGGGGCAGTCTTTTCCAGTTGCAGCTCGATCTCAGCAGGGTAGTTCAGCTACCTCTTCTTACAGAGCTCCTTTGGGAGGCACTGTTGCAAGACGTCATTAGCAGTAGAGCTTTTGTCAACGTCAGGGTCATACTGAGGAGAATTGTTGGAAAAGATTGGGCTGATGTGCCAGATGTGGTAGTGATCAACACAAGGCTAAAGATTGCCCAAAATTTAAGAATACTAGGGGTCAGACATCTGGTCAGGGCAATCAGACTAGGGCATTAGGTGCAACACCAGTACCATGGGGTCAGGCCCGAGTATTTGCCTTAGATGCAGAGGAACTTCTGGATACGACTGTTGTAGTAGAAGGTACTTTTCTTCTTAATGATCAATCGGTTAAAGTTTTAATTGATTTCGGAGCTTCGCATTCATTTATTACTCCTACTTGTGCACAAAATGCTAAACTGAATCATGATAAACTGTTGCATGAGATTGTGGTTTACACTCCTATGGGTCCGAAGTTTGTTACTAGATCTATTTGCAGAGCATGTAATATTTTTATTAAGGGTTGTGTTTTTCCTGCTGACTTGATTATTCTACCCTTCAATGACTTTAAAATTATATTGGGGATGGATTGGTTGTGAAGTTACTATGCACAGCTTGACTATAGAAAGAAGATTGTGAGATTAGAAATGCCTGACTACCCTGTAATTGAAATAGTTGGTAGTAGAAAATCAACTGGAACTCCTATCATTTCTTCCATTAGAGCATCTAAACTATTGAGCAAAGGTTGTGAGGCTTATCTTGCATATTTGATTAATCAACCCGTGGACCTGTTGAAATTGAATGATGTACCTATTGTGAGGGAGTTTTCGGGGGTCTTTCCTGAGGAATTACCTGGTTTACCACCTGATAGAGAGATAGATTTTGTGATTAACTTATTACCAAGGACTACGCCTATCTCTAGGACTCCATACAGAATGGCTCCACCTGAGTTGCAAGAATTGAAAATTCAGTTGCAGGGTTTACTTGAGAAGGGATTCATTCAGCCGAGTTCTTCTCCTTGGGGTGCCCCAGATCTATTTGTTAAGAAGAAGGACGGATCTCTTCGCTTATGCATTAATTATCAGGGTCTTAATCAGGTAACTATCAAAAACAAATATCCATTGCCTTTGATTGAGGAGTTATTTGATCAGCTGCAAGGTGCCAGGGTATTTTCTAAATTCGATATGAGGCCGGGCTATTATCAGTTAAGGATTAAGTTAGATGATGTTCCTAAAAATGCTTTCAGAACTCGTTATGGTCATTATGAATTTATTGTTCTGCCGTTTGGTTTAACCAATGCTCCTGCTGTATTCATGGATTTGATGCAGAGAGTATTCCGTCCATATCTGGATCAGTTTGTGGTTATTTTAATTGATGATATTCTTGTATATTCTAAATCTGATGCGGAACATGAACAACATCTCAGGATTGTACTGCAAACTCTTCAAGAGCATAAATTGTTCGTGAAGTTCAGTAAGTGTGAGTTCTAGTTAAGGCAAGTTACTTTTCTAGGCCATATTATTTCTTAGGATGGAATTTCTGTTGACCCAGCAAAGATTGAGGTTGTCATGGCATGGAAACAGCCGGAGACTGTTACAGAAATTCGCAGTTTTCTGGGCTTAGCAGGTTATTACAGAAGGTTTGTCAAGGATTTCTCTAAAATTGCTGGACCAATGACTCAGCTTACTCGAAAGAAAACTGTATTTGACTGGAATGAGAAATGTGAAGCTAGCTTCCAGGAATTGAAGAAGAGATTAACCACAGCTCTTATTCTTGCTCTACCTGAGGGTACTGATAATCTGGTAATCTATAGTGATGCTTCCAAGGAAAGATTGGGTTGTGTATTGATGCAGAATGGAAAAGTTATTGCCTATACTTCCAGAAAATTGAAACTTTATGAACTTAATTATCCGACGCATGACCTTGAGCTTGCAGCTATCATCTTTGCACTAAAGAAATGGCGTCACTATCTTTGGGGTAATAAATTTGAAATCTTTACTGATCACAAGAGTCTGAAATATCTCTTTTCTCAGAAAGAGCTGAATATGAGGCAGAGGCATTGGTTGGAATTGCTTGAGAAATATAATTGCACTATCAATTATCTACCAGGTAAGACCAATATTGTTGCTGATGCTTTAAGCCAAAAGGCTACAGTTGCCAGTCTAATCATCAAAAATTAGGAGTTCATGGAAGAATTATGTCTATGGAAGCCTGAGACTTCAGATTTTGGTATTCAATTTGCAAGTTTGCATATTCAATCTCTTTTATTATCCAGGATTAGAGAGGCTCAACAGGCTAATCTACCATTGATGGAAATCTTAGAAAAGGCAAAAGGGGGAGAGTCAGATTTCAAATTGCATGATGATGGTCTTCTTAAGTTCAAAGGCAGAATTTGTATTCCTTTTGAGCCAGCTTTAAAGAAAGAAATTCTCGTAGAGGCTCATAATTCTAAGTACACTATCCATCCAAGCAGTACTAAGATGTACAGGGATCTGAAACAGAACTACTGGTGGAACAACATGAAGAGAGAGATTGCTGACTATGTTACTAGATGTCTTACATGTCAGAAAGTTAAAGCTGAACATTAGAGACCGGCAGGGTTGTTACAACTTTGGCCATTCCTGTTTGGAAATAGGACCACATTACCATGGATTTCATGTCAGATTTACCGAGGTCTTCGAAAGGTCATGATTCAGTCTGGGTTGTTGTGGATAGATTGACCAAAACTTCTCATTTCATTGCTACAAAGAAAACTGAATCTCTTGACAAGTTGGCTGAAATTTATGTTGAGAATATTGTTAGACTTCATGGGATTCCCAAGAGTATTGTGTCAGATAGAGATCCTAGGTTCACATCTCAGTTCTGGCAGAAGATTCAGAAAGCTTTGGGCACGACATTGAACTTCAGTACTTCTCATCATCCTCAAACTAATGGACAATATGAAAGAACTATTCTAATACTTGAGGATATGTTACGAGCGTGCATTCTGGACTTCGGTAAGAGTTGGGAGAGATGCTTACCTCTTGCAGAATTTGCTTATAACAACAGTTATCAAGCTACTATCGGTATGGCACCGTATGAAGCTTTGTATGAGCGTAAATGTAGATCTCCTTTATATTGGGATAAAGTTGGAGAGTTGAAATCTATTGATCCTTCTCTATTGCCAGAGATGAACAGAATGATTGATAATGTTCAACTTATCAGAAAAAGAATGCTTACAGGGTAGAGTTGGCAAAAGAGTTACGCGGATAGACGCCGTCGTGATCTGAAATTTGCCGTAGGTGATCGGGTATTTCTGAAAATTTCTCCTCGCAAAGGTTTGATTTAGCATGGTAAGGGAGGAAAACTCAGTCCTCATTATGTGGGACCGTTTGAAGTAACTGAAACAATTGGTGAATTGGCTTACCGACTAGCTTTGCCTCCTAGCCTGGGCAGGATTTATGATGTCTTCCATATTTCTCTGCTTCGGAAATATCAGCCAGATCCTTCTCATGTTCTTGAGCCCGAGCCATTAGAGATCAGTGAAACTTTGACCTACACGGAGAAACCTCTTCGGATTGTTGATTGGAAAGTTCAGGAACTGAGAACTAAAAGCATTCTGATGGTTAAAGTTCTGTGGGATTGATGTGACTGTATTTGCAGCACTCAAACCATGGTATTTGTACTGCATTTGCATCTTAACTCTGGAATAAGTGCAACACTTTCATACTTTCAATGCAATGTAGGAAAATACTGAAAAGTGAAGAATCAGGCCCGAAATGATCCAAATTGCAAGTCAAGAAGTAAGAATGGGAAAGCATGAGAAGCGGTTGAAGAATGAAGCTCATAGAAAAGAAACTAGCACGAAATCGGTCTCGGAACATTGACCCAGATGATCTCAAACAGTGACCCATGTCCGTTTTTGGAAAATCATATCATTTTTTCGGGTAGAAACAGCATTCTAAGCACAACGCAGCACTTTAATCCTGCGCGCGGCGTGATTTTAGCCAAATTCCATCGTTTGGAGGGTCAAAACAGTGAAAAAGGCCCAAAAATGCTGCGGTCAACAATCTGGTCAAAGTCAACAAACGAAAAAAAGTCAACTATTTCAGAATTTTGCCTATAAATAGAGCTTTAACCCTTTGAGAATTCTTGAGTTAATTTTGGAGTATTATCAATATTTTTGATATAATTCCGAGTTAATTCTATTTAGTTTTAAATTTTAGTTTTAGTTAATTAAGTA
Source organism: Ehretia macrophylla (assembly GCA_037974665.1). Classification (NCBI taxonomy): domain Eukaryota; kingdom Viridiplantae; phylum Streptophyta; class Magnoliopsida; order Boraginales; family Ehretiaceae; genus Ehretia; species Ehretia macrophylla. The sequence goes on from CM075770.1 coordinate 11,069,517, forward strand.
GTAGTAGAATACGGGGGAAGTCCCGCCTAGGTAGCTCTTATTCGGGGAAATTTTGCCCGAATAGCTACTTTTAAGGGGAAGTCCGACCCAAGTTGTTATTATCCGGGGGAGGTTCTGCCCGAATAGCTTTTAATAGGAAAGCTCTTATTAGGGGGAAACTCATCCCTAATAGTTCTTATTCTGGAGAAATTAGCTCTGCCCGAATAGCTATTTTGCGTCGGACCTCTGCTCAAATTTTGGGAATCAGAAATACGCGTTCGTCAATATGGGGGAGCCTTTCTTGACTCTCTTTTATTTACATAACTTGTATTCATTTATGTCTGAGTAGATTGATATCTAGGGGTGAATATTGTAAATGATCGTATTTTAATATATGGTCTCGGATATAGTTTATTCAATTCATATTGCAATGTATGACTTGTTTTAATTAAGTATTTCATACGTAATGCTTTTAAGTAGACGTTATGATTGCTTTACTTTCGCTTCATAAATATTATACTTGTAGTTAATATTATGAATGCATTACTTTAGTGTCATATAATTGTTTTAATCGTGAGTCTATAGGTTGTACCATAGACTCCATGAAACTATAGGTTGTACCATAGTTTCTATCTGTAAGGTTAATTCCTTAGTTTAGTTTGCCTTGTTGTACTTGGTTAAAATAAGCTAAGTAGATTAACTAGGTCTATAGCTTTTAGCTTAACCGGGTGTATGCTTGTAGCTTAAACCCTTGCAGAATTAGATAAACTAGATATCGAGCCTATATTAATTGCCTCATTTACATGTTCAAACCCCTAGATCACCACCTCTCGTATTTCACTAATACTTAGTATAACTTAGATAATTTATTTAGTTTAATTTAGTTTACATTTCCCGCACGTTACTCAAACCTACCTTGCGATTTGTCACTTAAGCGCTTTAACACTTTCACACTACTTCACTAACTTAAACTAGCGAGCTTCCCTATGGTACGATTCCGCACTCAAAGCACACTACACTACAAAGATCCGTGCACTTGCGGGTATTTTAACTTGGTTATTTTGCGCACATTTTAACGCACAACCCGATCGCATCAAGTTTTTGGCGCTGTTGCTGGGGAAGCACGGTACAGTTTAGTTATTGATAAAAGTATTTGTGAACTTGTTTAAGTGTTTATTTTATCCGTTTTATTTTTAAAAAAAAATAAATAATAAAAAAATAAAAAAATAAAATAATAAATATATATATATATATTTTTTAAAAATTATTTTTATTTATATTTTTTTAAAAAAAAATTTATTTTAATTTTTATTTTAATTTTTAATTTTTTTAAAAAAATTATTATTATTATTTTTTATTTTTTATTTAAAAAAAATTAATTAAAAAAAATTAAATTTTTTTTTTTTTAAATTTTAAGAATTTTGATTGATTGGAAAATGAGTAATTTTAATGATTCATCTGATCAATGAGCTTTTATCTATTACTGCTTGTAAAGTATATTAATATTTTTTAATATTGTAATTTTATTTCATATTTAAAGTTTATAAGTTGTTGTATGCACGGGCGTCGTTCTTTGGATCCAAAACTTGCCCCGTTTGATCCTGAGCTCGAGAAAAATTTGCGTAGGAAGTTAAAATTCCCAATGGCAGATCAAGAAGTAAATATCCCGCCTCTTCCTATAGCTCAGCCTGTTAATCAACCTGTGAACCAACCGATGACTTTACGTCAACATTTTTCACCAGGTGATTTTGACCCTGAATTTGCCATAGCCCCACCGGCTCTTGGCAATATAAATTTTGAGCTCAAAACATGGACTATTTCAATGCTTCCTTCCTTCTATGGAAAAAACAATGAAAATCCTCACGCTCACATCGTGCAATTCATTGAAGCATGCACAACGCTTCACATTCCTAATGTGAGCCGTGAAAATATTCACCTGCGTCTGTTTCCCTTTTCATTGAAAGATAAAGCCAAACAATGGCTAAATCATCTAGACACATGAGTGATCACTTCTTGGGGAGAACTTATTCGGAAATTTTTACATAGGTTCTTCCCAATGGCTAAGACTACTACTCTGCGAACAGGCATCATGACATTCGCACAGTCATACTTAGAGCCATTTCATGAATCGTGGGAAAAGTTTAACGATCTTAAGAATCAGTGTCCTCATCACGGGTTTAATCATCCCGAACTCTTGCATTATTTCTTCAAAGGTCTTACCCCTCATAATAAGATGATAGTTAATGCAATGAGCAATGGAGGTTTCTATAACCTCACAGCGGACGAAGCTTGGAGAAGAATAGAAAATATTGCTGAAGACTCTCTCCAAAACACTGCTGATGACAGAGAGAGTAAGAGCACCCAAAATCCCCAAAAGAGGGCATTGTTTGAAGTTAACTCTAGTTCTAATTCCCAATTGACTGACAAAGTAGATGCCCTAGCTCATCAACTAGAAAAATTCATCTCTCTAGGGTCTTCTTCTTCTTCAGCTCCTCAGATCACTGAAGTTTGTACCGTATGTTCTGCAGTAGATCACTCTACTCTAGATTGTCCAATCGGTTCACAATTTCCTGAATTCATGCAAGAACAAATCTGTGTTGCCCAAGGATATACAAGGAATTACAATCCGTATTCTAGCACGTATAATCCAGGCTGGCGAGACAATCCCGCATTTTCGTGGCGACAAGGGAATGAAGATACTCAGTTTCCTCAACATCAATATCAAAAAAGACAAGGAAATTATGAGCCTTATCAACAAAGTCAGCAGGGAAATGTTGACAATCGGTTCCCCCAACAGCAATATTAGAGGCCACAAAATAATAACCCTCCTGGTTACTATCCAGTCCAACAGGACAATCCGTTCAGAACACAACGGAACAATGTCCCAGCTCTTCCTCCTGCACAGTCATCATCTGATGACAAATTTGACAAACTTATGCAAATGTTTCAAGTTCAACAACAGTCTATTGCTAAACTTGAAGGACAAATCAGGAAGATGGCCCAAACTTTAAGTAAGAGAGACGAGGGTAAACTTCCATCTCAGACCGTGATAAATCCATGAGGACAGTGTAGTACTGTCCAAACTGAGACAGTACAAGAACAAGCCAAGGCTGTAGTTACCCTTAGGAGTGGGAAAACCATTGATAACCAGGTTAGAGTAAAGGTTAGGGATGTTCCAGAAGAAATTGACGAATTAGAGGAATCTGATATTGAGGTTTTAAGCAAAGATGTTAAAGATTGCCGTAGGAATAAAAACCTAACGGTGGAGCATCCTCACGAGCACCTTTTCCCACAGCTCTGTCCCGTCCAAAGCCGACTGATGATCCTAAACAACTCAAGGTCTTAGAGCATCTGAAAGATATTAAGATCAATTTGCCATTAGTTGAGGTAATACAACAGATTCCAGCCTATGCCAAATTTCTGAAGGATTTATGTGTGAAAAAGAGACGGACCAACTCCATTCCTAAGAAGGTCCGTCTTACTGAAAAGGTTAGCAATATCTGCACTAGAGGACTGCCTCAGAAGTGCAGTGACCCAGGAGCTTTCACCATTCCATGCTTAATTAATGACCAACACATAGAAAGCGCCTTCCTAGACTTAGGATCTAGTGTTAACCTCATCCCTCACACAGTCTACCAAAGGTTAGGTCTTGGAGTGTTAACACCAACTAATGTGACCCTCCAATTGGCAGATAGATCTGAGCGACGACCTCGAGGTGTTGTAGAAGATGTGATCATTAGAGTAGGAGAATTCTTGTTCCTAGTGGACTTCATTGTGTTAGATATGGATTTAGGCCCTGATAACAAAAATACCATTCCCGTTTTACTAGGCAGACCATTCTTAGCAACAGCTGATGCTGTTATCTATTGTAGGACGGGTATGATAGAACTAACATTTGGGAACATGAGAACTAAGCTAAGGGTTGCTGATGCAGCCAACAAATTGAATCAAGATGAGGAAGAAGAATGCTTCCATGTTGATACCATTGACTCATGTATAGATGAGTTTGCCCAATTGATTCTAACTCCTAATCAAGAAATAGCTGAGTTAGAACGACTTTTGTATGAATGCGACATTTCTCCTGAAATGGTCGCCTCTGCTTCCGTTGTTGTTGATCCAAATAAGGATGATCAAGTAACAACTCATTTCCCTGAAGTTTCAGACTGTCCCACAATTGAGTCCCTACTAGTTTTGGAACTCAAAACCTTGCCCCAACATCTCAAATATGCCTACTTAAGACCTGATGAGACTCTTCCAGTCATTATTGCCTTGGATTTGACTCCCGAGCATGAAGACAAACTGTTAAAGGTCCTAAGTACCCATAAACAGGCGATAGGTTGGACGATTTCTGACTTGAAAGGCATTGATCCCTCTATGTGTATGCATAAAATTCATCTCAAGGAAGGAGTTACTCCTTCTCGAGAATTTCAGAGAAGACTAAACCCAAATATGGGTGATGTCGTCCACAAGGAGATCATTAAGTTGTTTGATGCGGGTATTATATACCCAATTTCTGATAGTCCATGGGTAAGTCCGGTACAAGTGGTACCGAAGAAATCTGGGATTACTGTGGTTCCGAATGATAAAGGTGAGCTAATTTCTACATGCACCACAACAAGGTGGCGTGTATGCATTGACTATAGAAAGCTCAATTCCAAAACAAGGAAAGACCACTTCCCTTTACCCTTTCTTGACCAAGTCCTAGATAGAATAGCCAGACAAGGCTACTACTACTTTCTGGATGGGTATTCGGGATATAACCAAATCCCAGTCTTTCCTGAAGATCAAGAAAAGACTACATTCATATGCCCTTATGGGACCTTTGCGTTCCGACGCATGCCTTTTGGTCTTTGCAATGCTCCTGCAACGTTTCAAAGATGTGTGATGGCTCTTTTCTCAGACATGATCGAAAAGTTCATGGAAGTCTTTATGGATGACTTCTCAGTATTTGGAACTACTTTCGATGAGTGCCTTACACACCTTTCTTTAGTGTTAGACCGATGCGTTGAAACAAATTTGGTTCTAAGTTGGGAAAATAGCCACTTTATGGTTAGGCAAGGTATAGTTCTGGGTCATGTTGTTACATATGATGGAATCCATGTGGACCCAGCCAAAGTCGAGCTAATAGAAAAGCTGCGCGCACCTAAGACGGTGCGTGATATCCGATCATTCCTTGGTCACGCCGGTTTTTATCGACGTTTCATCAAGAATTTCAGCCATATAGTCCGACCACTCTCTAGTCTTCTAGAAAATGATACTGAGTTCAAATTTGATGACAAGTGCTCAGAAGCTTTTGAGAAACTTAAATCCTTACTATCCTCTGCTCATATCATCCAACCTCCTGACTACAGTCTCCCCTTTGAGATAATGTGCGATGCATCAGACTATGCAGTGGGAGCTGTATTAGGACAGCATAAGGATAAACTGCCTACCGTGATATATTATGCCAGCAAAACCTTGGACGATGCACAAAAGAACTATACAACCACCGAAAAGGAATTGCTGGCTGTTGTCTTCTCATTGGACAAATTCAAATCTTACATCCTAGGATCCAAAGTAATAGTATACACGGACCACGCAGCTTTGCGGTATTTACTGACCAAAAAGGATACAAAGCCCCGTCTAATCCGTTGGCTGTTACTCCTTCAAGAGTTTGACCTTGAGATCAAGGACAAGAAAGGAAGCGAGAATTCTGTCGCCGATCATCTATCACGTCTTATACGTGATTCTCCTATTGACTCTTTGCCTTTCAAAGGCACGTTCCCTGATGAACAACTTTTTGCCATCTCACATAAGACCCCGTGGTATGCCCACTTTGTCAATTATTTGGCTGCCCAAGAGTTTCCAACTTACTGGGGTAAAAGAGAAAAGGAACGGTTCAGGGCACAAGTCAAGTACTTTATCTGGGAAGATCCCTATCTTTTCAAGATTTGTGCTGATCAGGTCATTAGGAGATGTGTACCTGAGGAAGAATTTGACAGTATACTCCAATTCTGCCACTCTGAAGCATGTGGTGGACATTTTGGAGGAAAAAGGACGGCTGCCAAAGTCCTTCAAAGTGGGTTCTTCTGGCCCACTCTTTTCAAAGATGCCCAACAAATGTGTAAAAATTGCCCACAATGTCAACAAGCTGGCTCTATTTCAAGAAGGGACATGATGCCCCTTACACCCATCCTCATTTGTGAAATTTTCGATGTGTGGGGTATAGACTTTATGGGTCCCTTTCCTCCTTCCTCAGGCTATTCTTATATTCTTGTTGGTGTGGACTATGTATCCAAGTGGGTAGAAGCAGTGGCAACCCGAACCAATGACCACAAAGTTGTGGTCAAGTTCATTAAAGAGAATATCTTTTCTCGATTCGGGGTACAACGTGTGCTTATAAGTGATGGAGGACAGCATTTCCGTCACAGGACACTAGAAGCCTTATTGAGAAAATACTCTGTCCACCACAAGATAGCAACGCCTTACCACCCACAAACAAGTGGGCAAGTGGAGGTATCAAATAGGGAGATTAAGTCAATTCTTCAGAAAACGGTTAGGACCGATCGCAAAGATTGGTCAAGTCGTCTGCATGACGCATTATGGGCCTACCGTACTACTTTCAAAACTCCCATCGGTATGTCCCCGTATAGATTAGTATACGGTAAAGCTTGCCACCTTCCTGTTGAATTAGAGCATAAAGCCTATTGGGCTATTAAGGCCCTGAACTTTGACTTACAACAAGCAGGTGAAGGTAGGAAGTTGGCGTTGAGTGAACTGGAAGAGCTTTGTTTCGAAGCTTATGAGAATGCCAAGCTCTACAAAGAGAAAATGAAGAGGATTCATGATAGATCTATTTTAAGAAAAACTTTCTCTCCTTCTGATAAAGTTTGGTTGTTTAACTCCAAATTGAAGTTCTTCCCAGGAAAGTTAAGAACAAGATGGGATGGTCCTTATGAAGAGGTTAAAGTATATCCTTCTGGAGTTATCTTAATTAAAAATCCCTCAGATGGGCATGTCATCACAATCAATGGACAAGGATTGAAACATGCATTCAATCCAAATATGGTTCCTCATGAAGTTGAATCTGTAGAACTTCAGGACCTTGCAGGCATTCCATAAATGAGATTCTGCCAAGCTAAAGGCATTACAACTCAGCACAACCGTCTGGCTGAAGACGTTAAATTTAGCGCTACTAGGAGGCAACCTAGATTTTTAAAATGCTTATATGTGTTTATTTTCCTTTGTCTGTGTGATTTTATGATTTCTTTAGTCCTCTGTATTTACTTTGTTTACATATTTATAGATAACTCTTGAACCCCAGAAAAGAGGTTAACTGGTCTGGGTAGTTAAATTATTTGCTTAATATATTAGTTATTTTCCGTGACCATATTTCTTTGTGATTTTTCCCTTAGATATTTGTTTGACTATTTTTATTTTTAGTATAGCTAACTTTTATTTTTGTTGTGTTGATGATAATTTGTAAAATGATGTGTCTACTAATCTTTAATTGCAGAATGATACATCTTTTGGCAAAAGTTAGTACAAAGGCTTTGACATCAACATAAAAATGCTTCACATCAGGTAATATCTTTCCTTACTACATTTCCCTTTATACCTGATCACCATGCGTTGTAGAGTAAGCAAACCATAGGTTTGGGGATGTTGCATTTGTCATTATATTCCTTCTTTCATATTACACTCTCACTGTCTTACATTATTATTTGCTTGAGGACAAGAAAAGTTTCAGTGTGGGGGTGCGTGTATTTCATGAAAAATCTTTTTCAAAATATGCAAGAAATACACTATTTGTGATCATGAGAAAGAGTATTTGCTATCTTACTTATTTAAAGGAAGATGATTTAGATGATTTGAGAACTTTTATTGTTAGCTATGTATTGTGAAAAACTCTGAGGAAACTCTGTAAGAAAAACTTTGGGGTATTGTATCCATGAGTAAACCTAGTTGTTCTTCTTTTCTTCAATTGATAGCTATGTGATTATGAAAGGACTGAGATAGGATTACCGTTTATTATAAGAACTTCTTGTGATTGAAACCTAAACCCTTATGCCATGTCTGTACAATATGTTATGTTATTTTGTCTGTATGTATACTTTGAAAAAAAAAAAGAAGAAAAAGAAAAGAAAAAAAAAAACAACAAAGAAAACAAAAAAAAAAAGAAAAAAGAAAAAGAAAAAAAGAGAGTTGTACATACCTTTACTGTTGAATAAAATTTTTGGTGTAAATATGTTGTAAATCTCTAAGCACCACTATCCTAGACATTGTAATTTAGGATATGTGCTATAGTGTAAGGTTTCGAGCTTGGATATCTCGGGTGATTAAGGCACGTAGGGGTCCCTTTGAAACCTGGTAACCTCAGTCATAATGGCGGGGGATTGTTGGCCTTAAAGCCCGCTACATGGGATATTCAGAAAGCAAAGGAAACTGAACACTATATAGAGGTTTTATTAGTTTTACTTTTATATTTCTGGCAAATGTTAAAGGGTTAAGGCATGATCAAGAGTTTGATTACAAATGTAGGTAAGAATATCAAGGTCCAATCTGTTTGCATAACTTGAAAGTTGAGAATTGTATGAACTTAATATGCTTAGTTTACTTCTAAATATGTACCCCGAAGCAATCAATAGTCGATTTCCAATAAGAGTACCTATTTGAGAAAAATTTGCAAAAGGTTCTCTTATCATGTTTATCATTAATTGCTGAATAGGTTTGAGATAGTAGATTGCATTTCTCATGATTTATTTTTGGAATATGTTTGACAAAAATTTAGGATAGATTTTTGCATCTGTTTTTGACTTGTAAAAATTTTGCAAAAATTTACTTTCACATCTGTTTTAAAGACAGTCTTGCTTGAGGACAAGCAATGTTTAGGTTTGGGGATATTGATGTGACTGTATTTGCAGCACTCAAACCATGATATTTGTACTGCATTTGCATCTTAACTCTGGAATAAATGCAACACTTTGATACTTTTAATGCAATGTAGGAAAATACTGAAAAGTGAAGAATCAGGCCCGAAATGATCCAAATTGCAAGTCAAGAAGAAAGAATGGGAAAGCATGAGAAGCGGTTGAAGAATGAAGCTCATAGAAAAGAAACTAGCACGAAATCGGACTTGGAACATTGACCCAGATGATCTCAAACAGTGACCCATGTCCGTTTTTGGAAAATCATATCAGTTTTTCGGGTAGAAACAGCATTCTGAGCACAACGCAGGACTTTTGTCCTGCGCGCGGCGTGATTTTAGCCAAATTTCATCTTTTGGAGGGTCAAAACAGTGAAAAATGCCCAAAAATGCTGCGGTCAACAATCTGGTCAAAGTCAACAAACGAAAAAAAGTCAACTATTTCAGAATTTTGCCTATAAATAGAGCTTCAACCCTTTGAGAATTCTTGAGTTAATTTTGGAGTATTATCAATATTTTTGATATAATTCCGAGTTAATTCTATTTAGTTTTAAATTTTAGTTTTAGTTAATTAAGTAGTAGTAGAATACGGGGGAAGTCCCACCTAGGCAGCTCTTATTCGGGGAAATTTTGCCCGAATAGCTACTTTTAGGGGGAAGTCCGACCCAAGTTGTTATTATCCGGGGGAGGTTCTGCCCAAATAGTTTTTAATAGGAAAGCTCTTATTCGGGGGAAACTCATCCCTAATAGTTCTTATTCGGGAGAAATTAGCTCTGCCCGAATAGCTATTTTGCGTCGGACCTCTGCTCAAATTTTGGGAATCAGAAATACGCGTTCGTCAATATGGGGGAGCCTTTCTTGACTCTCTTTTATTTACATAACTTGTATTCATTTATGTCTGAGTAGATTGATATCTAGGGGTGAATATTGTAAATGATCGTATTTTAATATATGGTCTCGGATATAGTTTATTCAATTCATATTGCAATGTATGACTTGTTTTAATTAAGTATTTCATACGTAATGCTTTTAAGTAGACGTTATGATTGCTTTACTTTCGCTTCATAAATATTATACTTGTAGTTAATATTATGAATGCATTACTTTAGTGTCATATAATTGTTTTAATCGTAAGTCTATAGGTTGTACCATAGACTCCATGAAACTATAGGTTGTACCATAGTTTCTATCTGTAAGGTTAATTCCTTAGTTTAGTTTGCCTTGTTGTACTTGGTTAAAATAAGCTAAGTAGATTAACTAGGCCTATAGCTTTTAGCTTAACCGGGTGTATGCTTGTAGCTTAAACCCTTGCAGAATTAGATAAACTAGATATCGAGCCTATATTAATTGCCTCATTTACATGTTCAAACCCCTAGATCACCACCTCTCGTATTCCACTAATACTTAGTATAACTTAGATAATTTAGTTAGTTTAATTTAGTTTACATTTCCCGCACATTACTCAAACCTACCTTGCGATTTGTCACTTAAGCGCTTTAACACTTTCACACTACTTCACTAACTTAAACTAGCGAGCTTCCATGTGGTACGATTCCGCACTCAGAGCACACTACACTACAAAGATCCGTGCACTTGCGGGTATTTTAACTTGGTTATTTTGCGCACATTTTAACGCACAACTCGATCGCATCTGGGATCATCATGGGTTTGAGGATGCCACTTGGGAGAGGGAGGATCAGATGCGAGAAAAATATCCAGAGTTATTCACCGAATCATGTAAGAATTGCATGGACACAATTAGTTTAAGGGGGAGAAGATGTGACGCCCGAGATTTTTGCCATACATTCACTTACTGTTGCATCCATTAGTTGTGCATTTCTTCTGTGCTTTAATTACTGTCTTCTTTAATTACTATTCATTTCATTTTTCAACTTCATAATTACTTCGAGTTAGCATTTTTCTTAAATCGTATTAATTATAGTAGGAATGAGAAAAATGTGCATTTGAGCTAGGATCGATAGGAGCATTCGTTTAGAAAATGGTTTAGTAAACTAGTGAATAGTGTTACGTAACTTAACTTAGTGTTTTAATTTGCTAACATTAATTTGCACCTTAGGACTCGTATTTAGCTAGTTTAACTCACCTTTTAAGTCAACTTGCACACATAAAATAACCCTACACACTTATATATTCTCATAACACACCATCTAAGCTCATAACTTGCAAAACAAAACAAAAAATATACTGAAAAGTACTGTAGCAAGGCCGAACAGCACTAGTAGCCTAGAGAAGTGATGTTTGCTCTTCAACTTTTCAATCCAAGCCTCTCCAAGCCTAGAACAAGTATTTTAGGGTGTGTGCAAGCCTTCTAGGTGCTCCTACGTGCTTTAGGTGAGGGATTTCATGACTCTTTTTGCATATTTAATGTCACGCCCCGAACCCGACCTATAGAGGCTAGACTAGGGTGTGATCTAAATCATCATTGTTATTTTACGTCCTTAACTGTTTGACTATGATTAATGCTTAATCGTTAGCCTAGAACTCCAAAAGTTTTTCTAGAAAACCGGCAGCATAACGGCTGTATTTAAGACCTTTGGTTTGACCTATTTTCTAAAACGCCTCAAAAACTTTCAATCATTGATTCAATTTCAACTAAGACCCCTATTTATCATCAACCGATATGCCTATTGATCTAACTCGGAAGTCTCATTTGATTAACAAGCCTAACAAGATAACTATGTTCCGTTTATTTGTCAATCCCTTTTACGCGAGTACCTGTTATCCTTTAGCCTATGAGTAAGTACCTGGGTAAGATTAGATAGATTCATTTATTTGATCCTTCACCTAATGCATCAGTTGCCTATGATAGTTATTAAATCAAAATAGTGATAGCAAAATGACCAATTAGAGTGTTCGTCTAGTTATAATGAGTATAAGCCAAAATTAGATCCAAATTACAACGGGGTCATTTATATCAACAAAATAAGTAGTCTTCAAAGCAAACACAATGTTCACAAAACAGCCACTATCAAGCAAGGCACATAAAGCACGTAATCATTCCAAGGAATCATCAATAGGCACATTCTCTTCGGGTTCCTGTTCCAAATCTTCTTCACATGTGATGATAAAAGATGGTGAATCCTTATGAACCCAGCGAGGGGGAACAAGAGATAACATTTTAAAAACTCTTTTCCAATTACTCTTATGAAAAGCCCTTTTGAAAACATGTTATATGAAATAAGTAAGTTCATAACATAACATAAATATAAATGAACATATTTACCCGTCTTTCCTTCCTGAGGTCCTCTAGGAACCAAGCGAGAGTACTTAAACACATAGTAAAAATGATACGTTTTGATACGTACAGGTCTCTAGAGGTGACTCCTACAGGCTCAAGTGGTAGCTCCCACAACTTTTGGGTTTAGCACTTTGCCCTGCATAGCACTTAGTTCTTGCCGTTGAAGTGATACATTACGCTTTTGCTTTCAAGTTCATTTCCAATAACCATTGTTGTAGCCGGCATCAATCATCCACTTATCACTCCAAATGGGTGTACTCCGAATGTACACCAAACCTACGACCCAACTCTCTGAGGTGGAATGCCAAACGAGAGAGAGAATTGGACCATGGTAGTCACGGGAGCACCGACAAGCCCTATGCCGCCCTGCATTCGTGAAACGCTACCATGCCACAATGAAAGGCTGCAACCTTGTATGCAATGCCCATTTATGCCATTTAACATTTCACATTAGGAGGTCAACAAAGTAGGTTGCCTCCGAGCAAGTATATGATCACATTTTGACATATTGGCATATAAGGCATTGTAAGAACATATAATCATTTCATATATCCATTTGAAAGCAATTAAACTTTCACGGGCAGCCAAGTAATCATGTTCAAATAAGCCATTGAATATCTTTTAACAATTCACATTAGGAGGTCAACAAAGTAGGTTGCCTCCGAGCAATTATAAGATCACATATCGATAAGTAAACATACAAGGCATGCTTGACATGTATATTCACTTTGTAAAATACTTAGAGGCATATGAACATTTAATGGGCAGCCAAGTAACTTCATATAAAACAAGTTAAATACTCATTTTGGGTTCATATATCAAGTGTTGAGATCATACAAGCATGCAATGACACTTACACAAAACCGGGTGCAAGAATAGTTCACTTATCAACATGCAATCATCGGGAATCATATTTAGAGCTCTAAGGACAATTATGGGCAGCCTATTAACCACACAATTGAACACATTTAACCATAGGATCATCTCTTAGCAAGTAGTCATAAGCGATAGGGCCTCAATTTCGTGCTTACACATGCGATTAATCAAACCATTCATCAATGAATGAATCCAAGCCATGCATCAACCAAATTAAGCAACCTCAACCAACCACAACAGCCCACACAACTTCTAATTTCCATAATCCCAAGCATTCAATACCACAAGTAAAGTTACCACATGATTCAAAGCATATTTCCAAGCAAAAACCTTACTACAATGGTCTGTTTTTCCACATTCAATTAGCCAAGCAAATAATCTCCAAATTCAGTGAATGAAATTTCAAATTGAATCTTAATTAGTGGTTTAAATCTAGAAACAAACCTCGCTGCATTTGGAGTTCGGATTTAGGAGTTATGGCCAAAACCGTGAGACTACACAAAACTGTCCAGATTCGTACACATTTTTATATTTGCTACTTTTGAGGCCTTTAAACGCAAAATTAGCCTTAGCCTATTTCTTCCAAATATGTTCAAAACCGACCAATCTAGTGGGCTGCCAAATTTCATGCATTTTTGACATTGTTTACTAGGCCAAAACTATTTCGTTCTACAAGATCAGAAAGCTGCCAGAAACCAACTTCTTATTTCCAAGTTTTCCAGATTTAGACACCTTTCGATATTTGGCCATTTTTGAGGTCTTAGTTTCAAAATTGGCCTTGGCCTATTTCTACAAAACATGTTCAGAACTAACAAAACTAGTGACGTACCAATTTTCATGCATTTTTATCAATGTTTACTAAGCCAAAAGCACTTCGTTCTACAAGGTCAGTAATCTGCCAGCAAAAACGTGTTTACATATCTTCAAGTTTCTAGCCATTATCAAGCCATGCATGAGTAGATAGGTTCATCTAAACACATATACATGAACTAAGAAGGTAAATACAGATATATGAGAGCATGCATGTGAGTTTTGAATGCTTTTAAAAGAGTTTAACCCTCACCTTAGCAAATTGATAGATGAAGATGCACAAATGCTCTTGAAAATGCACAAAAGGCCCTCTTTCCTTGCTTTGGCCGAGTGGTGGCCTGGATTTCCTTAAATCCTAGCTTAGTTAGCATGTGAAGAAGGTGTGTATGTGTGTGAAACCAATAGAAATGGAAGAAAACTATCAAAACTTACCTATGGCCGAGATAGAGAGTTTTGTGAGCTTCGTGTGAGATTTTCTTGCTTCTTGCTTGCTTGTGCTTGCTATGGCTGAGCTTGGGAGAGTGTTAGAGTGTCCTTGAGAGTTGTTAGGAGTCTTGGGGAGCTGAAAGGGAAGCCATGGTCGAAAATGAGAGAGAAGGAGAGAGAATGAGAGAGTTTTGAGAGAAAATTGATGTTTGAAGCATGTTGAGTGTAGCTTTTGTGTGTGTGTCAGCCTTGAGCCTTACAAATCTGTTTTTTGTGAGTCATCTAATGCACAATTGAATTGTTTTAGCATGTGTGGTGAAAGGGCCAAGAAAGTGAGCTTAGGTGTTAGTAAAATAGTGCATAGGTGTAAGGAAAAGCATGACATAGTGTAAGAGAATGTTGGGTATGTTTAGAGGTTTGTCAGATTTTGTTTTGTAGTGAGTTTAAAATATGGTATTTAGATATTAGTGGAATTTGTAGGAAAAGGTGATTAGGTATATTATATTGGGGATAGTTTGGATGATGATAGGATTTTGTCTTGTAGTGAATTTGAATTAGGATTAGATTAATGGTAGTGGAATGTGTAGGAATAGTTTAATGTTATTTTATTGTTAGTAGAGTTTGTAGGATTTGAATTAAGAATTTAATAATGGTTAGTGGATTGTGTAGGATTATTTTATTGTCTAGCGCTTTGTGCAGGAATCTTTCTAGGTTAGCGTGTAAGCATGCAGTACGAGGTTTAGGGTATGCACTACGAGACACACACGAAAATCAATACGGGGCACGAATCACGAGGTAGCCACGAACTTCAAGACAAATGCACAGATTCCAAAGTAAATGCACGTAACCCTAAGTGAATACACGTAAACCAATGCAAGACACGTAATTCAATGCAATGCACGAAAATCAAGGTATGGCACTTAGATCTAGGTTAAGACATGCAATTCAAGGTTAGAGCACACGGAACGAGGTAACGTACACAAATCGAAGTCAGGGCACACAATTCTAGGTTAAGACACATATGACGAGGCATGCACGAAAACCAATATAGGGCACGTAATCTAAGGTCAGTCATATAATTCTGGGTCTAAGGCACGTAAATCGAGGTAAGACACGTTATTCGGGGTCGGGCCTCACATGCTCCCCTCCTTAAAAGAATTTCATTCCGAAATTCATTCTTACTTGTTAGGGTCATTTAGATGGATTCTGACCTTTGTTAATTTTCCTACTCCGATTCATCACGTGTTCTGTGATCTCTCTTACCACAACCAATTCACTTCCTACGTTTCTTCAATCTTGCGTTCATACCTCGAAAGGAATATCACAATAATACCATGATCCTATGGTAACATACACTAATTTCAAGATGATAGGTCTATATCCGATTTACATATCATATCAATTAGCTTCAAAATTGTTAACACATAGGACATACACATGTTATGGATCATTTCCACAATACGACCCTATTTTCTAGAAGAACTCACCAAGCAAACTAATCTGTCTCAAGTCGTCATCTATTGATAGTATCATAGTCCTTATCTCGTAGGTACATTAGATTAACAAGCCTTCTAATGACTAGTCTCCCGGTTATAGGCTCCTATTCACAACATTCTTTCCCAGCTTTGTTAACCTTCACGCTCGTAATAAAAAAGAAAGACCGTTGAGATTTGTTAAACTCAAACTCTAAGGTTTATTAAGTACCACGAACAAATTGCCATCGAAATTGCATGGGTAAACTAATCATGTTGCACTAGTTCAACTCTTACAAGTAAATTTCATCAGCTTGTGATCTACAATTTATTTTCTTATTCAAATCTCTATCTTCAAGTCGCGAGGCTTTAGAATTTCTTTTAATCTTAACCAAGACTCTTAAGGCGAATAGTTTCAACCTCCAATAAATTCCACTCACCTCAATCCAAGGTTATGTCATACTTAAGAAGATAATGGTCCTACTCACTTAGCGACCTAGTCATTCCTTCGAACATCTAATGCCCGCCAATATATCTTCAACATTAGTGTTGCTGAGCTAGGGCCATAGCCATGTAAGTGATATCAATGCTCCACTAGGTTATCGGCCGTTCAACCAACAATCCTAGGACTATAAACAGGTATTGAAATGATCGAGCTCATAAGATACTTACACGAGATAACTTGAAGGCTGTATCAACATAAGAATTATGACCACGAGGCATCCTTCAATATAACCTAATAGAACTTCAGAAGTAATCAACTGTTTATTTAACTATCACCACAAGATCCACTGTAACGCCCCGATCCCTCACGAGACCGGAGGCTCCAATAACCATGCTATTCTCAACCCAATACCAAACCCGGTCACAAAATTTTAGGGAAAAACGGACAGAGTTTCCCCTATACTATGGACATTCTGAATACCTATAAACTCTCAAATAAGGTAACTACAAGGTAAACAAACTTTTCATGGCTAAATATTTAAAGATTCAAGGCCATCCGAGCCTTGAAGCAAACAACAGTTCCAAAACCACACAAGCATGCAAGTAACTTGTTTATAATATAGTCTACAACTAGAAATAGAAATATAAGTTATTACAAGCCATAGAATTACCACTGCTACTACATTATCAGACTTCCAGCTTACATATGACTCAAATACATACATGAGCTTTAAGGTCCCAAAATAGATTATACATAGAACAACAAATTCTTCACATAGCAACCAGAAAGCATATCCGCCTCAGACAAATATCACACAGCAGCTAAGGCAACTCCACCAACTGTGCCACCTGAAACATGTTAGCGAGGTATGAGCAACCACTGTTGCCCAGTGAGGGATAAAGTCCCGGGGTGTGCAATGCAACAGGTAATACAGTTAAACGACAGTAACAATTAGACAATTAAAGAACCAGTGATAGCTTAAATAACCACACATTTGAAAGGATACATTTCACATAACCCCTATACACCAATCTTCACTAGTCTTCATTCACGATCCACGAACCACGAGCACGATCACGATAAGCCGGCATAATCCCCAAACACTCCAGTGGGTGTACTCCGGATGTACCCCGATAATCCTACGACCCAACATCCCCTGGCAATCTCCGAACCAGGCGAATAAGGGACTAGGGCACGGAGTTTGAATATCCACCGGCAAGCCCTCTGCCGCCTAGTCGATATTCAACACATCCGCCCCTGACACTATGGTTGCGCAACCACTATGCAATGCACTTAACAATGACAAGTTAATAGCAATAATATAAGCATTAACACATAGGAGGATCAACAAAGTAGGTTGACCTCGATGCAATTAGAATAGAAGCAATTATATAAGCTAATAAGCAGTTTACAAAGGGACATTTACAAAATAAGCATAGAATCATACCAAAAACTCCAAATCAATTTAAAATCACATATAAACACTCAAGAAGTCATGCCATGGGTTTAGAAGTGTGAGACAACCGAAATTGCACCTAAACCCCTTTGTTTTTCAAACTATTTCTCTTCCAAACCAAGGTTAATGATTCCATTTTCAAGGGAAACTCTCCCAAGCTTCTAACTAACCCTCAAGGTACCCTCTCAACCCTCTAACTCATTCAAACGCCCGTGATTACCCCGAAAGCCCCAAATTCCTTCTTATGGCTTTAAACTACACATACCTTGTCCGGGCTTCAAATAAGGGATATCAAAGCTTCTATAGCACCTAGGTAGCCTAAGAATACTAGAAGTGAAGCCCGAATCCACCCGGATTCGCATTAACCCCAAAAGCCCTTTGTTAAAGTCGACTATTTTTTGTTTTATGCGATTCTAAAGCAATGTAAGTGCACGGGGCTATTAAACTACCTTCACTAGTACCTAAGGCGTCTATTAGAAGCATTGAATCAAGTTAAAACGCGCGATTTCATAAAACCCTAGAATTCCCGTCACTATTCACCCTAAAAATCAAACTAACGATTTTAACCGTTTAAAAAGCGAAACGATGGCTCAAATGTGTTCCCTAGCATTCATATACATGGTATAATAGCATAGATAATCAATACAATAGCATTTGAACACATTTTCAACAAATCAATAAAATAGCAACTATTTAGAAATGAGAAAATAAGCCGTGAAATCCCTCACCAATGCGCGTAGGAACACCTAGGAGGCTTGCAAACACCCTACACTACTTGCTCAAGGCTTGGAAAGGCTTAGATTGGAGGCTTGGTGAGCAAAATCTCCTTCTTTTCTTCCCTTGGAGCTGGCGGCTTTTCTGCTTCTGTTTTCAGCTTTTTGTTTTTTTTTTCTTTTGCATTTTATGAGCTTATAAGACTATATAATGACTAAGCTTAGGTGGGGTCTTGTTTGGGTACTTAAGTGGTCCAATAAAATGCGCTTAGTTAGCTTAAAACGAGCCTAGGTAGTAGAGTGTATGCTAATTAATTAAAACACTAAGTTATGTTACGTAACACTATTCATCTAACTACAAAAATCATTTTCTAAACGAGCTCTCCTATCGCCTCTAGCTCAATTGCACATTTTTCCTACTCCTCTAACAATTAATATGATTTAATAAAAATGCTAATTCACTAATAGAATGTAGTTTAAAAACAGAGTGAATAGTAATTTAAGAAGACAATTAATAATGCACAGAAGGAAATGCGCAAACAAGTGATGCAACAGTAATTGAATGCACGGCTAAAATCTCGGGCGTCACATCCACCCTCTATTTAATGACAACAATTCGAAGTCTACCAACCGCTAGTTTCTAGACGTGAAACGTTGCGCGTAATACAGTTGTCTAACAGCAGTCTCTTGGGTCATCATGACTCTAATTCGTCTCCATCTTAACTATATAAAATCCTACTCTCCAGCATCAAGACTCATCGACCTTAGGTCCTAGGGTTTACCATGATTCATCATGCATACTCCTAGGGTTTACCATGATTCATCATGCATACCCACTATTAGCTATTTAGGATTACTAATCATACCCTAACGACTCCACCTTGCATCCGGATGCTTTAATCTCATTTTCATGGTTTATATATTAGGTCCATCAGTATTACTTGGGGATATATACTTCCTAACATCCTCTAGGGTATCCAAATAATGAGTGTGTAGAATGACTTACTTTGCATAATCACAACTAAATCCGCGGTGCACCAAATTAATACCATGATTCTTAATACCACCAATATCCAACTTAGGACCTTTAGCAACGTTAGTCATCTAATGCATAATTCAATACCTTATACTTCTATTCGACCCAACATTTTAGGTGTAGTCTTCCGAACACAAGTTCTAGCTACGTAAATTCCTTGATTCCAACATCTCTATATCCAATCAAGTAAGGATTCGATCATTTAAATAGTCTATTATACCAATTTAAGATATAAGAAATTTGATTCAAAAGCAACTCCTAAGTCAAACTTCCATTATAAGCATATGAATATATATGTACTACTCCACATGTCCAACAGTATCCTCTTATGTCTTAAGGAAAGTTGTATGTCATTAACCTTTATACTTGAACCACAATTAGAAGAACGGTTTAATGGAATCAAGAACTTCATAGCTATAAAATTGATAACTTAATCACAGGTATGGGTATTCCAAAGATAAGGAGATAACTTTACCTCAACAATTATACATGTGCTACACATTTTATATATGCATATCCAATAATACATACGATCCATCGAGTACCTGTGAAGATGCGAGAAATCTCTAACCGAGCCTTTTCGTTCTTCCTGCATAAATTCACTTCCCTGAAAGTCCTAATCCTAACTATCTATGTGTATAAATAGTCATTCATGGTTATATAACATGCACATGTATCAAGGAAGGAGTATAAAAGCACGCATGCATCATTGAGGGCACTAACGTGTCGGTGTGCATGACACATAATACATATAGTCCACAAAGGCACATAATATTCAATTCTGAAAGTAATTAAAGCACATTAGTACACATTAACACATATAAACAAGACATCATAATTGTCTTAGGGCTTCTACCCATGGTTCGAGAGTTGAAGCCGACTAATGCCTAGTTAGTAAACTAAGCTCTGATACCATTCTAATATAGGTGTCACGCCCCTAACCCGACTTATGGAGGCTAGACTAGGGTGTGACCTAAATCATCATTGTTATTTTACATCCTTAACCGTTTGACTATAATTAATGCTTAATCGTTAGCCTAGAACTCCAAAAGCTTTTTAAAAAAATCGGCAGCATAACGGCTGTATTTAAGACCTTTGGTTTGACCTATTTTCTAAAACGCCTCAAAAACTTTTAATCATTGATTCGATTTCAACTAAGATCCCTATTTATCATCAACCGATATGCCTATTGATCTAACTCGGAAGTCTCATTTGATTAACAAGCCTAACAAGATAACTATGTTCCATTTATTTGTCAATCCCTTTTACGCGAGTACCTGTTATCCTTTAGCCTATGAGTAAGTACCTGGGTAAGATTAGATAGATTCATTTATTTGATCCTTCACCTAATGCATCAGTTGCCTATGATAGTTACTAAATCAAAATAGTGATAGCAAAACGACCAATTAGAGTGTTCGTCTAGTTATAATCAGTACAAGCCAAAATTAGACCCAAATTACAACGGGGTCATTTACATCAACAAAATAAGTAGTCTTCAAAGAAAACACAATGTTCACAAAATAGCCATTGTCACGCAAGGCACATAAAACACGTAATCATTCCAAGGAATCATCAACAGACACATTCTCTTCATGTACCTGTTCCAAATCTTCTTCACCTGTGATGATAAAAGATGGTGAGTCCTCATGAACTCAGCGAGGGGGAACGAGAGATAACGTTTTAAAAACTCTTTTCCGATTACTCTTACGAAAAACCCTTTTGAAAACATGTCATATGAAATAAGCAAGTTTATAACATAACATAAATATAAATGAACATATTTACCCGTCTTTCCTTCTCGAGGTCCTCTAGAAACCAAGCGAGAGTACTTAAACACATAGTAAAAATGATACGTTTTGATACGTACAAGACTCTAGAGGTGACTCCTACGGGCTCAAGAGGTAGCTCCCACCACTTTTGGGTGTAGCACTTTGCCTCGTATAGCACTTAGTTCCTGTCGTTTAAGTGATACATTATGCTTTTGCTTTCAAGTTCATTTCCAATAACCATTGTTGTAGCCGGCATCAATCATCCACTTATCACTCCAAATGGGTGTACTCTGGATGTACACCAAACCTACGACCCAACTCTCCGAGGGTGGAATGCCAAGCGAGAGAGGGAATTGGACCATGGTAGTCACGGGAGTACCGGTAAGCCCTATGCCACCCGACGTTTGTGAAACGCTACCATGCCACAATGAAAGGTTGCAACATTGTATGTAATGCCCATTTATGCCATTTAACATTTCACATTAGGAGGTCAACAAAGTAGGTTGCCTCCGAGCAAGTATATGATCACATTTTGACATATTAGCATATAAGGCATTGTAAGAACATATAATCATTTCATATATCCATTTGAAAGCAATTAAACTTTCACGGGCAGCCAAGTAATCATGTTCAAATAACCCATTGAATATCTTTTAACAATTCACATTAGGAGGTCAACAAAGTAGGTTGTCTTCGAGCAATTATAAGATCACATATCGATAAGTAAACATACAAGGCATGCTTGACATGTATATTCACTTTGTAAAATACTTAGAGGCATATGAACATTTAATGGGCAGCCAAGTAACTTCATATAAAACAAGTTATATAACTCATTTCGGGTTCATATATCAAGTGTTGAGATCATACAAGCATGCAACGACACTTACATAAAACCGGGTGCAAGAATAGTTCACTTATCAACATGCAATCATCGGGAATCATATTTAGAGCTCTAAGGAAAATTATGGGCAGCCTATTAACCACACAATTGAACACATTTAACCATAGGATCATCTCTTAGCAAGTAGTCATAAGCGATAGGGCCTCAATTGCGTGCTTACACATGCGATTAATCAAACCATTCATCAATGAATGAATCCAAGCCATGCATCAACCAAATTAAGCAACCTCAACCAACCACAACAGCCCACACAACTTCTAATTTCCATAATCCCAAGCATTCAATACCACAAGTAAAGTTACCACATGATTCAAAGCATATTTCCAAGCAAAAACCTTACTACAATGGTCGGTTTTTCCACATTCAATTAGCCAAGCAAATAATCTCCAAATTCAGTGAATGAAATTTCAAATTGAATCTTAATTAGTGGTTTAAATCTAGAAACAAACCTCGCTGCATTTGGAGTTCGGATTTAGGAGTTATGGCCAAAACCGTGAGACTACACAAAACTGTCCAGATTCGTACACATTTTTATATTTGCTACTTTTGAGGCCTTTAAACGCAAAATTAGTCTTAGCCTATTTCTTCCAAATATGTTCAAAACCGACCAATCTAGTGGGATACTAAATTTCATGCATTTTTGACATCTTTTACTAGGCCAAAACTATTTCATTCTACAAGGTCAGAAAGCTACCAGAAACCTACTTCTTATTTCCAAGTTTTCCAGATTTAGACACCTTTTGATATTTGACCATTTTTGAGGTCTTAGTGTCAAAATTGGCCTTCTCCTATTTCTACAAAACATGTTCAGAACTAACAAAACTAGTGACGTACCAATTTTCATGCATTTTTATCAATGTTTACTAAGCCAAAAGCACTTCGTTCTACAAGGTCTGTAAACTGCCAGCAAAAACGTGTTTACATATCTTCTAGTTTCTAGCCATTATCAAGACATGCATGAGTAGATAGGCTCATTTAAACACATATACATGAATTAAGAAGGTAAATACAGCCATATGAGAGCATGCATGTGAGTTTTGAATGCTTTTAAAAGAGTTTAACCCTCACCTTAGCAAATTGATAGATGAAGATGCACAAATGCTCTTGAAAATGCACAAAAGGCCCTCTTTCCTTGCTTTGGCCGAGTGGTGGCTTGGATTTCCTTAAATCCTAGCTTAGTTAGCATGTGAAGAAGGTGTGCATGTGTGTGAAACCAATAGAAATGGAAGAAAACTATCAAAACTTACCTATGGCCGAGATAGAGAGTTTTGTGAGCTTCGTGTGAGATTTTCTTGCTTCTTGCTTGCTTGTGCTTGCTATGGCTGAGCTTGGGAGAGTGTTAGAGTGTCCTTGAGAGTTGTTAGGAGTCTTGGGGAGCTGAAAGGGCAGCCATGGTCGAAAATGAGAGAGAAGGAGAGAGAATGAGAGAGTTTTGAGAGAAAATTGATGTTTGAAGCATGTTGAGTGTAGCTTTTGTGTGTGTGTCAGCCTTGAACCTTACAAATCTGTTTTTTGTGAGTCATCTAATGCACAATTGAATTGTTTTAGCATGTGTGGTGAAAGGGCCAAGAAAGTGAGCTTAGGTGTTAGTAAAATAGTGCATAGGTGTAAGGAAAAGCATGACATAGTGTAAGAGAATGTTGGGTATGTTTAGAGGTTTGTGAGATTTTGTCTTGTAGTGAGTTTAAAATATGGTATTTAGATGTTAGTGGATTTTGTAGGAAAAGGTGATTAGGTATATTATATTGGGGATAGTTTGGATGATGATAGGATTTTGTCTTGAAGTGAATTTGAATTAGGATTAGATTAATGGTAGTGGAAGGTGTAGGAATAGTTTAATGTTATTTTATTGATAGTAGAGTTTGTAGGATTTGAATTAAGAATTTAATAATGGTTTGTGGATTGTGTAGGATTATTTTATTGTCTAGTGCTTTGTGCAGGAATCTTTCTAGGTTAGCGTGTAGGCATGCAGTACGAGGTTTAGGGTATGCACTACGAGGCACACACGAAAATCAATACGGGGCACGAATCACGAGGTAGCCACGAACTTCAAGACAAATGCACAGATTCCAAAGTAAATGCACGTAACCCTAGGTGAATGCACGTAAACCAATGCAAGGCACGTAATTCAATGCAATGCACGAAAATCAAGGTATAACACTTAGATCTAGGTTAAGACATGCAATTCAAGGTTAGAGCACATGGAACGAGGTAACGCACACAAATCGAAGTCAGGGCACACAATTCTAGGTTAAGACACATATGAAGAGGCATGCACGAAAACCAAGATAGGGCACGTAATCCAAGGTCAGTCATATAATTCTGGGTCTAAGGCACGTAAATCGAGGTAAGACACGTTATTCGGGGTCGGGCCTCACATGTTCCCCTCCTTAAAAGAATTTCGTTCTGAAATTCATTCTTATTTGTTAGGGTCATTTAGATGGATTCTGACCTTTGTTAATTTTCCCACTCCGATTTATCACGTGTTCTGTGATCTCTCTTACCACAACCAATTCACTTCCTACGTTTCTTCAATCTTGCGTTCATACCTCGAAAGGAATATCACAATAATACCATGATCCTATGGTAACATACACTAATTTCAAGATGATAGATCTATATCCGATTTACATATCATATCAATTAGCTTCAAAATTGTTAACACATAGGACATACACATGTTATGGATCATTTCCACAATACGACCCTATTTTCTGGAAGAACTCACCAAGCAAACTAATCTGTCTCAAGTCGTCATCTATTGATAGTATCATAGTCCTTATCTCGTAGGCATATTAGATTAATAAGCCTTCTAATGACTAGTCTCCCGGTTATAGGCTCCTATTCACAACATTCTTTCCCAGCTTCGTTAACCTTCACGCTCGTAATAAAAAAGAAAGACCGTTGAGATTCGTTAAACTCAAACTCTAAGGTTTATTAAGTACCACGAACAAATTGCCATCGGAATTGCATGGGTAAACTAATCATGTTGCACTAGTTCAACTCTTACAAGTAAATTTCATTAGCTTGTGATCTACAATTTATTTTCTTATTCAAATCTCTATCTTCAAGTCGCGAGGCTTTAGAATTTATTTTAATCTTAACCAAGACTCTTAAGGCGAACAGTTTCAACCTCCAATAAATTCCACTCACCTCAATCCAAGGTTATGTCATACTTAAGAAGATAATGGTCCTACTCACTTAGCGACCTAGTCATTCCTTCGAACATCTAATGCCCGCCAATATATCTTCAACATTAGTGTTGCTGAGCTAGGGCCATAGCCATGTAAGTGATATCAATGCTCCACTAGGTTATCGGCCGTTCAACCAACAATCCTAGGACTATAAACAGGTATCGAAATAATCGAGCTCATAAGATACTTACACGAGATAACTTGAAGGCTGTATCAACATAAGAATTATGACCACGAGGCATCCTTCAATATAACCTAATAGAACTTCAGAAGTAATCAACTGTTTATTTAACTATCACCACAAGATCTACCCTCTATCTAATGACAACAATTTGAAGTCTACCAACCGCTAGTTTCTAGACGTGAAACGGTGCACGTAATACAGTTGTCTAACAGCAGTCTCTTGGGTCATCATGACTCTAATTCATCTCCATCTTAACTATATAAAATCCTACTCTCCAGCATCAAGACTCATCGACCTTAGGTCCTAGGGTTTACCATGAATCATCATGCATACTCACTATTAGCTATTTAGGATTACTAATCATACCCTAACGACTCCACCTTGCATTCAGATGCTTTAATCTCATTTTCATGGTTTATATATTAGGTCCATCGGTATTACTTGGGGATATATACTTCTTAACATCCTCTAGGGTATCCAAATAACGAGTGTGTAGAATGACTTACTTTGCATAATCACAACTAAATCCGAGGGGCACCAAATTAATACCATGATTCTTAATACCACCAATATCCAACTTAGGACCTTTAGCAACGTTAGTCATCTAATGCATAATTCAATACCTTATACTTCTATTCGACCCAACATTTTAGGTGTAGTCTTCCGAACACAAGTTCTAGCTACGTAAATTCCTTGATTCCAACATCCCTATATCCAATCAAGTAAGGATTCGATCATTTAAATAGTCTATTATACCAATTTAAGATATAAGAAATTTGATTCAAAAGCAACTCCTAAGTCAAACTTCCATTATAAGCATATGAATATATATGTACTACTCCACATGTCCAACAATATCCTCTTATGTCTCTAAGGAAAGTTGCATGTCATTAACCTTTATACTTGAATCACAATTAGAAGAACGGTTTAATGGAATCAAGAACTTCATAGCTATAAAATTGATAACTTAATCACAGGTATGGGTATTCCAAAGATAAGGAGATAACTTTACCTCAACAATTATACCTGTGCTACACATTTTATATATGCATATCCAATAATATATACGATCCATCGAGTACCTGTGAAGATGCGAGAAATCTTTAACCGAGCCTTTTCGTTCTTCCTGCATAAATTTAGTTCCCTAAAAGTCCTAATCCTAACTATCTATGTGTATAAACTGTCATTCATGGTTATATAACATGCACATGTATCAAAGAAGGAGTATAAAAGCACGCATGCATTATTGAGGGCACTAACGTGTCGGTGTGCATGACACATAATACATATAGTACACAAAGGCACAATGTAATACCCGAGCCCGGAATGTGAAAATTTATTGTTTATTATTTTGAAAATTATATTTTCTTAGATTCTTTGAGATTTAATTGTTACTTCTTTGATGTCGCAACGTGCATTGTATATCGAGAGCGATAGGTAGAGAACGGTTTCTAGTCCTCAGTAAATAGTGAAACTAGTATTTAGATGAATTAAATTTTATATTTTAATTGTTGTTAGCTAAGATTAACATTTCCTTAGTTGTTTTAGCCTAAAAATGCATAAAAATAAGTCATTTGACCAACTTAAGCTATATTGACCAAGGCTTGACCAACTTTGACCAACCTATCACCTTAATTAAGCTAAAACAAAGCAAAAAGAAAAAAAATAAAAGCTGAATAGAACCTTGAGCAGGCCGAGAGCTTGGAGAGAAAAAAAAAACCTTTCAACTTCCAATCGTTCAATCTTCGCGTGAGCTCGTGCGGGGTGATTTCTGAGGTGTCCAGCGTTGTTTTCCTAGCGACTAGGAGTGCCTAAGGTGAGGGAATCACGTTATTTGCGCATTTAAATGTTATGTATGTCAACTTTGTGATTTTTGAGATTTATCCGTAGATTGTTGTTTAAAGCATTTTGATGCTTCTAGAATTTTCCTTGACTATTGTAGAACGTGTATTTATATCTTTTTAACATTTTCAGTAGTTAATTGTTGAGATTGTAATTTAAATTCGTTGTTGAATAGTGTTTTATGAATAGTAAACCCTTGAAACGTTGAAGTTGGGCTGTTATGCTTTTCGTTGATGTAGAAATGTGCTAGGTATGCTAGAATGCTTAAATGCATGGTTTGTTTGGGTTGCATAATGGAAAAAATGAGAAATATGCCTTAGTGAAAGTCGGGGTCGTTTAGGTCGAGTTTGGCATTTTCTTGTTTTGCATGTTGGCATTGTTTCGGGAGGCCATGGAAGCACTTTTGGTGCGATTATGGCGTTGGTTGGGTATTTGGTTGATATAGTTGTAGTTCAAACAAGCAAAGGGGAAAATCGGGGCTTTGCGCGAATTCTAGGGTAAAGTAGGGTTTCGGGGTCTTTAGATGTGCCTTATGGTGACCTAGGAGGATTGGCGAAGTCGGTTTCCAAAACTCGTGGCTCGTTTGGAAATGGTAGTGTTTTGATAGTTGGGGCCGATTTGTGATTTTGCTTGTTTTCTTGATTTTATGCCTATAGAATGCTTAGGGTAGCTTGATATACTTGTTTGAATTGAATTTGATTGAAATGCTTATCAACTGTTGCTATTGCGTGAGAGAGTAACATACTTTGTTATTCTCCCACGTGTGGCTTTATTGCTCGTTTATCACCTTGTATCGAGTCTTGCATTGCATAGTATCCCACGCGTGAGTGATGGGCCTCTCTGGGTAGCCTCGAGTTGCCAGTGTTGGTTGCTCTAGCTTCGCTGCTATTCCCTCTTCTCGCTTGGGTTGCCTCCCAGGGAGATTTGGGTCGTAGATTGATGGATACTTCCGGGGTATTCCAAACTAGTGTTATAAGGTGGTTTGGGCTGGCGCGTCGTCATCGAGTTCGTGATTGAAAGTTGCTCGTGAAAAGAGTATCGTATCCTTTGAATGAGTGTTTATAGTTTTAATGCTTGGTTTGCTTTATTGATGGATTTGTTGTATCTCTATGTGGTATTTGTATGAATTGCTTGACTAATTGCATTGCATACTCCTCTCATCTCCGTCCTTGAGACCAATTGCCCTCGCTGAGCAATAGTTTTTGCTCATTCCTCTCTATACTATATTTTTACAGGAGTAGTTGAAGCAGACCCTATTGAGGTAATAGAGGAGGAGGAGCAGGTTGAGGTATTTCCGTAATAGCACTTCTTTGCTTTGCTGGTGGTTGGTTACCAGACTTTTGTGCGAGCCTTGCTTGATATGTATATTGCTTGGATGACGCTATATTTTGAGGCTTGTAGCCTTGTATGTAGTATCTATTTTGAGGCCTAGATGGGCTTATGTTGTAAAGGATTAAAGGTTGTAACTTTGTAAATAGATACTCATGTGACTAGTAAGGAAATACATGCTAATGGTTAATGGCTTAGTGGCATAAATAATTGTGTAGTATGCATATCATTTTTGGGTTGCAAAGTTGTTAATGAAAAGATGTATGTTTTCTAAAAGAATGTTGGCTTGTCTCAAATGAATGTTGTGGTTACTCGAATATCATATTGAATGTAGGGTTTCAGAACGTCCGCAGTACAGAGGAGACTCCGTCCGTGTGTCAGGTCCGGGCTTGGCCTTTTGCGGGGTTGGGTCGGGGCGTGACATATTTAGGTGGTATCAGAGCATGATAGTCTTGCATGAGCCGGGATATGTTTCTCGGTGTGTGGGGTAAAGGTCCAAAATGCTAGAATGTTATTGTATAATTGTTAAGTGGAAAGAAAATGTTATGGCATGACTTTGTGAACTTGTAGTGCTTATGTGTTTAAAGTGAATTAGTTTGGCATGTCAATCTTGTGTTATGTGAATTGTGTGTAAGAATGTTTGATTGTTATTGACTTGAGTGTTATCTAATCTTATGTGTTATATTTATGTCTATAAACTGCTTTTATATGCTGCCATCTATTGTGAATTACTACTCTGCCGCCACGTCGTGGTACTCAAGGTATAGGGTCAGATGAAGAGGCAGCAGAACAAGGTCAGCAACCGTTGCCTGAGCAGTTTATGGCTACTATGACTACTGCAGTTGACCGGATTACCCAGGTTGTCACGCCCCAACTCGACCCCACCTACGATCAGTCAGGACGCAACGGAATTTCGGCAGTAACGACAGTAAATAGATTACCGAGGTTCTAAACCAACCTCGTTAATAACATTAAACATTCAAAATTCCATAACCATACATACAACAACTCCTTAACAGCATAACAACATACAACCTAACCGTAGTATACAATAATCAGTCTTCGTTATCTGCCTCCGTTCCAACATAACATACAATACCTCAACTTTATTATACATTTCAAAAATAAGTTGAGACCCATCTAACAACTTAACCGTAGACAAAAGGAAGCCACTAAGTTAACATCATTTTGGATCATCATCTTTTCAACAACTATTACACTAAGAACCGTAAAGCATGTAAAAGTCTATTAAGCTAATATACATTACATTAAACAACATATAATCATGGATAAGACTCAGGGACATATGACTCATCCACGAAAGGCACGTTTTCCACATTCTCCTCTTCAGGAGGCACGTACCCGTAATCTTGTGAAAGTACACCTGAAAACATGCAATAATAGAGAGTGAGCTTATATACATAAGCCCAGTGAGGATCCGATAGATCTCGACAGTATTCACTACGCTCCTTGGATTTAGTCCTTTGAGCAAGTAAACACACAACAACATAAATAATGCTATCATCACATAACTATATAACCAATCAATAAAGGATACTCTATTTGGTGTAGCTCCAAACGCCATCACGATCTCAACCGTTCTTCTTATAACTCCCCATTACTCACGCACCCGAGGTACCTCACTAGCCCCTCCCTCCATGACACCTCCGTCATGCGAGCTGGGGGTAGCCTATGGCAGTCATGCCGTTATCAACCCGACAGCCCGATGCTGCCCGAGAGGTGGCACACACATACCAAGACTCCATAATCATCAATCATCAATCAATCAATCATCAATCAATCAATTGGGAGATCAGCAACAAAAGTGCCCGATTCCCGAACTCAATAATAATCAATCAATAACATCAATATAACATCAATATTAAATTAAACAACAAACAACGTAGTTAGATGACAAAGTAGGCCATCTAACCGGACATGCATAATATACATAATTAAACTCTAAATTACTCAACAACAACTCACCATTCATCACTCGAACACTACCCAACCATCTAAAGGCATCGTTCAAGAAATTAAAGAATGACAACCTAAACTTCTAAAATTCATAACTTACAATCTACTAATCCAAACATTGCCAAATCAGTTCCTATCACTCACCCATTCAACCTACTACATTAGCCCTCTCGGAAATCCACCATAACACCTTCAAATCATGCCCGATAACCCTAAAATCCTAAGATGTCATGGCTGGATTTTCCGGATTTTCACACAAACAATGTAATCGAAAATTAGGCATTACAACAGCGCTAACACATAATTATCAAGTATTTAGAAATCGACGGCAATCGATTTCGATCAACACAACTCATTTAATTCAACTTTGAACATTTTAATAAAAATTAAATACCCGGAAAATAAAAATTATGCTACATCCGACAGAAACTCGTAGTATTAGTATATAATGATCCCTAGCATGCAAGGAGCAATAATCTAACATCAGATTTCAATTCTAACGGTTCAATCTTCATTTATACGCAAAAACACAAAAATGACATTTTGAGATCTAGAATTTTTCTCTCACCTTAGATGCGATATAAGCCTAGGAATGCGTGCTATGCGTGCCCAACAAGCAGAATCCAAGTCGGTGCGAAGTTTCACGGACAAAAACTAGGTTTTTCTTTGAAAAATTGGATTGAAAAGCTTGAGTTTTCTCTTTCTTTTTCTCCCTCTTTTCTCTCGGCCTTGTGTGTGTGTGTGATGGTGTTTTTGTGTTGTGTGAGTGTGTGTTGAGGACATTAGCTTATAAGGTCAAATAATTAATTAAAGTCAAAGTTAATTTAAATTAGTATTTTTGTGTTTTTAATGACTTTAATTGCATTTTAGTGCTCACCAAGTTAAAAATAATTATGCCACCCCCAAGATATCTCAAGTGGATTATTTTTAGGTGACAAGAAGTTTTACAATCCAATAATTTCACCCGAGTCGGCTTAAAACTCGATTTTCGCAAAAGTCGGTGTAAAAACCCTAATAAATTCTTAAGCCGATTTTAAAATCGTTTTCATCAAACACAGGTCTATTAAAGTCCGTGGACTAGGTCTAGAAGGGTTAAAAAGCCCAGTCTCAAAATTATAGCGGACGTGTTTCGAAAATACTATTCACTGAAAATCGACGATAAAATTTCTGACTCCGTTTTTGATGAAAATTTCATGAATGCACATTTAGCACGTATTAGAAGTATTGACATCAAAATTATAACTTTCTAGGTCCTATAGCACATAAACAGATCATATGCACGCAAAACGAGGTATAGCACGTAAAACGAGATAAGCAAGAAAGTGGGGTTTCACACAGGTACTGCATGAGCAGAGGCAGGACAGGAATAATCCCCAGGGAAATCAAGCTAATCCTGGTGGACAGGGGTATAGAGTTGAGAATAACCAGTTAGAGAAATTCTTGAGGCACGAGCCGGGAAAGTTCTTCGGAGAGCTGGATGATGAGGCAGCTGAGAGATGGATTAATCGTGTTGAGAAAATTTTCACCGCTTTGAGGTACACTGATGAGGCAAGAATAGATTATGCGTCATTCCTGTTTGAGGGCGACGCAGAGCAGTGGTGGAATACTGTTCGGAGGAGGTGGGATTGTGAGGATGTACCACATTTGTGGGATGATTTTGTAAGTGAGTTTCGGGACAAGTATATTCCCGAGATGGCTATGGAAAGGTGGGAAGACGAGTTTGTGGCCCTGAAGCAGGGAAACATGACTGTGGCACAGTATGAGGCTAGGTTTGTTAGCCTGTCGAGGTATATGCCCGAGTTGGTACGGCCGGCTAGGAGGATGATTCATAGGTTTGTTCGTGGGCTGAGAATGGATATACAGTTGCATTTGACTGGGCAGACCTACACTACTTTTCCCGAGGCATTTCAGGCAGCCTCGAAGTTTGAGAAACGGAAGGCTGAGATGATAGCTGAGAGCAGTCAACCGAGTAAGAAACAGTATTTGGGCCAGAGCAGCCAGAGTCAGCCGAGGCAGTATCAGACTTCTGCGCAGGTTCCTTAGCAACGTCCGTATCAGCCACAGCAGCAGATTCAGGTCAGGCTAGTTGTGACTAGACCTCAGCAGGGAGGTACAGTTCCTACCACTGCCAGAGCCCCAGCACCTACGGGAAACACTGTTGTAAGGCAAAATCAGCAGTGCAACTATTGTAATCGATCGGGGCATGTTGAGGCAAATTGTTGGAGAAAGAGTGGTAAATGTACGGGTTGTGGCAGTGATGACCATAGGGTGAGAG
Organism: Ehretia macrophylla; assembly: GCA_037974665.1. Classification (NCBI taxonomy): domain Eukaryota; kingdom Viridiplantae; phylum Streptophyta; class Magnoliopsida; order Boraginales; family Ehretiaceae; genus Ehretia; species Ehretia macrophylla. The sequence goes on from CM075770.1 coordinate 11,102,368, forward strand.
ATTGCCCTAAGTATAACAATGTTCAGGGCCATACTGGAGGCCAGGGTGTTCAGAATAGGGCTGCAGGTGCACATCCAACACAGAGGGTTCAGGCTAGGGTCTTTGCACTGGATGCAGAGGAGCTACCCGATACTACAGCTATAGTGGAAGGTACCTTTATTCTCAATACTCAGCCAGTTAAAGTTTTGATTAATCCCGGAGCTACACATTCGTTTATAACTCCTGCATGTGCACGATCTGTGAATGTTTGCATTGATAAACTGCCGCATGAAGTTGAAGTTAGTAGGCCTTTGGGTGCAAAATTTGTTACTGAGTCTATTTGCAAATCTTGTGATATATGCATTGAGAATCGTAAATTTCCTGCTGATTTAATTATATTGCCATTCCGTGACTTTGAAATCATTTTGGGAATGGACTGGTTGGGGAAGTACTATGCTCAGTTGGATTGTAGAACAAAGATTGTTTATCTTCAGGTTCCTGACCTACCGGTACTGGAGATTGTTAGGAATTGCAGGGCTGAACGAATTCCTCTTTTATCAGCGATCAAGACTTCTAAGTTGTTGAATAAGGGTTGTGAAGCTTACCTAGCTTATTTGATCAATCAGCCTACTGATAAGTTGAGTTTGAATGAGGTTCCGATTGTTAGAGACTTCCCTGGTGTATTTCCCGAGGAATTACCGGGTTTACCACCGGATAGGGAGATTGAGTTCGTGATTGATCTTGTGCCAGGCACTGCGCCAATTTCTAGGAGTCTTTATAGAATGGCATCGGCTGAACTTCAGGAATTGAAAATTCAGCTTCAGAACTTGCTTGAGAAAGGGTTTATACAACCTAGTTCTTCGCCGTGGGGTGCACCTGTGTTGTTTGTGAGAAAGAAAGACGGCACGCTACGGTTATGTATTGATTACAGGGGACTTAATCAAGTCACGATTAAGAACAAATACCCCTTGCCGTAGATTGAAGAATTGTTTGACCAGTTGCAGGGTGCGAGTGTTTACTCCAAATTTGACTTGAGGCAGGGTTACTATCAACTCAGAATTCGGAGTGACGATATACCAAAGACGGCATTCAGGACTAGATATGGCCACTATGAATTTGTTGTATTGCCGTTTGGTTTGACGAATGCACCAGCCGCATTCATGGACTTGATGCAAAGGGATTTTTGGCCCTATCTTGATCAGTTTGTCGTAATCTTTATTGACGACATTTTAGTGTACTCGAAGAACGAGGCTGAACATGAACAACACTTGAAGATTGTGCTACAGACTTTGCAAGAAAACAAGCTTTTTGCTAAATTCAGCAAGTGTGAATTCTGGTTGAATCAGATATCTTTTCTAGGTCATATCATTTCAGATCAGGAGATTTCAGTGGACCCAGCTAAGATTGAAGTTATTTTATCTTGGAAGAGACATGAGACGGTGTCAGAGATTCGGAGTTTTCTTGGATTGGCAGGTTACTACCGGAGGTTTGTTAAAGACTTTTCCAAAATTTCTGGACCTTTGAGCCAGTTGACTCGAAAGAAAGTTACTTACAATTGGGATGCCAAATGTGAATCCAGTTTCTAAGAATTGAAGAAGAGACTAACTACAGCTCCTATACTAGTTTTACCTGAGGGAACAGAAAACTTTGTTGTCTATAGTGATGCATCTAAAGAAGGTTTGGGTTGTGTTTTAATGCAGAATGGTAAGGTGATTGCTTATGCTTCTAGGAAGTTGAAACCTTATGAAGTCAATTACCCTACACATGATCTTGAGTTAGCTGCAGTTGTGTTTGCTTTGAAGAAGTGGCGTCACTACTTGTGGGGTAGCAGATTTGAAATTTTTACTGACCACAAGAGTCTCAAGTATTTGTTTTCACATAAGGATCTGAATATGAGGCAGCGAAGATGGCTAGAGCTATTGAGTGGTTACAACTGTTCTATAAACTACGTGCCAGGTAAGACAAATGTTGTTACTGATGCTTTGAGCCGAAAGGCTACTGTTGCAAGCTTAATTATCAAGGATTAGGAGACTTTGGAAGAAATTTGTTCATGGAAGCCAGAAGCTACTGAGGTAGGGATTCGATTTGCTAGTTTACAGATTTAGTCAGGGTTGCTAGCACAGATCAGAGAGGCTCAGAAGACTGATCCTTACATCTTGAAGATCCAAGAAAAATCAAAAGGGGGAGAGTCGGAGTTTAAATTACATGCAGATGGTATCTTCAGATTCAGGGACAGAGTATGTGTTCCTGGTGATCCGACTTTGAAGAATGAGATTTTGTCCGAGGCACATAATTCGAGGTATACGATTCACCCGGGCAGTACTAAAATGTATAGAGATTTGAAACAACACTTCTGGTGGAACAATATAAAGAGGGAGATTGCTGGGTATGTATCCAGATGTTTGACTTGTCAGAGGGTTAAAGTTGAGCATCAGAGGCCAGCCGGGCTTCTACAGCCGTTGTCGATTCCGCAATGGAAGTGGGTACATATAACAATGGACCTTGTGACCGATCTTCCTAGATCTCCGAGAGGATGTGATTCTATTTGGGTTGTTGTGGACCGCTTGACTAAAGTTACACATTTTATTCCCGTGAACAAACAGGATAGCCTTGATAAGCTAGCTGAGCTTTATGTTGCTAATATTGTGAAATTGTATGGTGTGCCACAGAGTATAGTGTCAGATAGGGATCCTAGATTCAGATCTCGTTTTTGGCAGAAGTTGCAAGAGGCCATGGGAACTAAGTTGAGCTTCAGCACTGTATACCATCCACAAACTGATGGCCAGTCTGAGAGAACTATCCGGATCTTGGAAGACATGCTTCGGGCATGTGTGCTAGACTTTGGAAAGAATTGGGAGAAGTTTTTGCCTTTAGCGGAGTTCGCCTACAACAATAGTTATCAATCTACTATAGGTATGGCTCCCTACGAGGCGTTGTATGGTCGGAAGTGCAGATCTCCATTATATTGGGAAGAGGTTGGAGAAATGAGAACAGTTGATCCGACTGTGTTACCTGAGATAATTAAGATGATAGATAATGTTCACCTTATTCGCCAGCGTATACTTACAGCTCAGAGTCGTCAGAAGAGTTATGCGGATAAGCACCGTCGGGATCTTGAGTTTGATTTGGGAGATTGGGTGTTTCTTAAGGTTTCTCCTCGAAAGGGATTGATTCGGCACGGTAAGAGCAGGAAACTTAGTCCCAGGTATGTGGGTCCGTATGAGATCACCGAAAAGGTAGGTCCTTTGGCTTATCGGTTAGCTTTGCCTCCAGCTTGTCGAGACTGCATGATGCGTTCCACGTGTCGATGTTAAAGAAATACCATCCTGATCCTTCACATGTACTTGAACCAGAGCCTTTGCAGATTGAAGAAAAGTTGTCTTATGAAGAGAAACCGATTCGAATTGTGGATCAAAAAATTCAGGAGCTTCGCAGAAAGAGTATTCCGTTAGTAAAGGTTCTGTGGAATCATCATGGGTTTGAGGAAGCAACTTGGGAAAGAGAGGACCAAGTTCGGAATCAGTATCCGGAGTTGTTTGTTGACCAATTAAGAATTGCGTGGGCGCAATTGTTTTAAGGGGGAGAGGGTGTAATACCCGAGCCCGGAATGTGAAAATTTCTTGTTTATTATTTTGAAAATTATATTTTCTTAGATTCTTTGAGATTTAATTGTTACTTCTTTGCTGTCGCAATGTGCATTGTATATCGAGAGCGATAGGTAGAGAACGGTTTCTAGTCCTCAGCAAATAGTGAAACTAGTATTTAGATGACTTAAATTTTATGTTTTAATTGTTGTTAGCTAAGATTAACATTTTCTTAGTTGTTTTAGCCTAAAAATGCATAAAAATAAGTCATTTGACCAACTTAAGCTATATTGACCAAGGCTTGACCAACCTATTACTTTAATTAAGCTAAAACAAAGCAAAATGAAAAAAATAAAAGCTGAACAGAACCTTGAGCAGGCCGAGAGCTTGGAGAGAAAAAAAAAAACCTTTCAACTTCCAATCGTTCAATCTTCGTGTGAGCTCGTGCGGGGTGATTTTCGAGGTGTCCAGCGTTGTTTTCCTAGCAACTAGGAGTGCCTAAGGTGAGGGAATCATGTTATTTGCGCATTTAAATGTTATGTATGTCAACTTTGTGATTTTTGAGATTTATCCGTAGATTGTTGTTTAAAGCATTTTGATGCTTTTAGAATGTTCCTTGACAATTGTAGAACGTGTATTTATAGCTTTTTAACATTTTCTGCGGTTAAATGTTGAGATTGTAATTTAAATTGGTTGTTGAATAAACCCTTGAAACGTTGAAGTTGCGCTGTTATGCTTTTCGTTGATGTAGAAATGTGCTAGGTATGCTAGAATGCCTAAATGCATGGTTTGTTTGGGTTGCGTAATGGAAAAAATGAGAAATATACCTCAGTGAAAGTCAGGGACATTTAGGTCGAGTTTGGTGTTTTCTCGTTTTGCGTGTTGGCATTGTTTCGAGAGGCCATGGAAGCACTTTTGGTGCGATTATGGCGTTGGTTGGGTGTTTGGTTGATATAGTTGTAGTTCAAACGAGCAAAGGGAGAAATCAGGGCTTTGCGCGAATTCTAGGGTAAAGTAGGGTTTCGGGGTCTTTAGACGTGCCTTATGGTGACCTAGGACGATTGGCGAAGTTGGTTTCCAGAACTCGTGGCTCGTTTGGAAATGGTAGTGTTTTGATAGTTGGGGCCGATTTGTGATTTTGCTTGTTTTCTTGATTTTATGCCTATAGAATGCTTAGGGTAGCTTGATATACTTGTTTGAATTGAATTTGATTGAAATGCTTATCAACTGTTGCTATTGCGTGCGAGAGTAACCCATTTTGTTATTCTTCCACGTGTGGCTTTATTGCTCGTTTATCACCTTGTATCGAGTCTTGCATTGCATAGTGTCCCGCGCCTGAGTGATGGGCCTCTCTGGGTAGCCTCGGGTTGCCAGTGTTGGTTGCTCTAGCTCTGCTGCTATTCCCTCTTCTCGCTTGGGTTGCCTCCCAGGGAGATTTGGGTCGTAGATTGATGGATACTTCCGGGGTACTCCAAACTGGTGTTATAAGGTGGTTTGGGCCGGCGCGCCGTCATCGAGTTCGTGATTGAAAGTTGCTCGTGAAAAGAGTATTGTATCCGTTGAATGAGTGTTTATAGTTTTAATGCTTGGTTTGCTTTATTGATGGCTTTGTTGTATCTCTATATGGTATTTGTATGAATTGCTTGACTAATTGCATTGCATACTCCTCTCATCTCCGTCCTTGAGACCAATTGCCCTCCCTGAGCAATAGTTTTTGCTCATTCCTCTCTATACTATATTTTTACAGGAGTAGTTGAAGCAGACCCTATTGAGGTAATAGAGGAGGAGGAGCAGGTGGAGGTGTTTCCGTGATAGCACTTCTTTGGTTTGCTGGTGGTTGGTTACCAGACTTTTGTGTGAGCCTTGCTTGATATGTATATTGCTTGATTGATGCTATATTTTGAGGCTTGTAGCCTTGTATGTAGTATCTATTTTGAGGCCTAGATAGTCTTATGTTGTAAAGGATTAAAGGTTGTAACTTTGTAAATAGATACTCATGTGACTAGTAAGGAAATGCATGCTAATGGTTAATGGCTTAGTGGCATAAATAATTGTGTGGTATGCATATCATTTTTGGGTTGCAAAGTTGTTAATGAAAAGATGTTTGTTTTCTAAAAGAATGTTGGCTTGTCTCAAATGAATGTTGTGGTTTCTCGAATATCATATTGAATGTAGGGTTTCGGAACGTCCGTGGTACAGAGGAGACTCCGTCCGTGTGTCGGGTTCGGGCTTGGCCTTTTGCGGAGTTGGGTCGGGGCGTGACACACATAATATTCAATTCTGAAAGCAATTAAAGCACATTAGTACACATTAACACATATAAACAAGACATCATAATTATCTTAGGGCTTCTACCCATGGTTCGAGAGTTGAAGCCGACTAATGCCTAGTTAGTAAACTAAGCTCTGATACCATTCTAATATAGGTGTCACGCCCCTAACCCGACTTATGGAGGCTAGACTAGGGTGTGACCTAAATCATCATTGTTATTTTACATCCTTAACCGTTTGACTATGATTAATGCTTAATCGTTAGCCTAGAACTCCAAAAGCTTTTTCGGAAAATAGGCAGCATAACGGCTGTATTTAAGACCTTTGGTTTGACCTATTTCTAAAACGCCTCAAAAACTTTCAATCATTGATTCGATTTCAACTAAGATCCCTATTTATCATCAACCGATATGCCTATTGATCTAACTCGGAAGTCTCATTTGATTAACAAGCCTAACAAGATAACTATGTTCCATTTATTTGTCAATCCCTTTTACGCGAGTACCTGTTATCCTTTAGCCTATGAGTAAGTACCTGGGTAAGATTAGATAGATTCATTTATTTGATCCTTCACCTAATGCATCAGTTGCCTATGATAGTTACTAAATCAAAATAGTGATAGCAAAACGACCAATTAGAGTGTTCGTCTAGTTATAATCAGTACAAGCCAAAATTAGACCCAAATTACAACGGGGTCATTTACATCAACAAAATAAGTAGTCTTCAAAGCAAACACAATGTTCACAAAATAGCCACTGTCAAGCAAGGCACATAAAACACGTAATCATACCAAGGAATCATCAACAGGCACATTCTCTTCATGTACCTGTTCCAAATCTTCTTCACCTATGATGATAAAAGATGGTGAGTCCTCATGAACTCAGCGAGGGGGAACGAGAGATAACGTTTTAAAAACTCTTTTCCGATTACTCTTACGAAAAACCCTTTTGAAAATATGTCATATGAAATAAGCAAGTTTATAACATAACATAAATATAAATGAACATATTTACCCGTCTTTCCTTCCCGAGGTCCTCTAGAAAACAAGCGAGAGTACTTAAACACATAGTAAAAAGGATACATTTTGATACGTACAAGACTCTAGAGGTGACTCCTACGGGCTCAAGAGGTAGCTCCCACCACTTTTGGGTGTAGCACTTTACCCCGTATAGCACTTAGTTCTTGCCGTTTAAGTGATACATTACGCTTTTGCTTTCAAGTTCATTTCCAATAACCATTGTTGTAGCCGGCATCAATCATCCACTTATCAATCCAAATGGGTGTACTCCGGATGTACACCAAACCTAAGACCCAACTCTCCGAGGGTGGAATGCCAAGCGAGATAGGGAATTGGACCATGGTAGTCACGGGAGTACCGGTAAGCCCTATGCCGCCCGGCGTTCGTGAAATGCTACCATGCCACAATGAAAGGTTGCAACATTGTATGCAATGCCCATTTATGCCATTTAACATTTCACATTAGGAGGTCAACAAAGTAGGTTGCCTCCGAGCAAGTATATGATCACATTTTGACATATTAGCATATAAGGCATTGTAAAAACATATAATAATTTCATATATCCATTTGAAAGCAATTAAACTTTCACGGGCAGCCAAGTAATCATGTTCAAATAAGCCATTGAATATCTTTTAACAATTCACATTAGGAGGTCAACAAAGTAGGTTGTCTTCGAGCAATTATAAGATCACATATCGATAAGTAAACATACAAGGCATGCTTGACATGTATATTCACTTTGTAAAATACTTAGGGGCATATGAACATTTAACGGGCAGCCAAGTAACTTCATATAAAACAAGTTATATAACTCATTTTGGGTTCATATATCAAGTGTTGAGATCAAACAAGCATGCAACGATACTTACATAAAACCGGGTGCAAGAATAGTTCACTTATCAACATGCAATCATCGGGAATCATATTTAGAGCTCTAAGGATAATTATGGGCAGCCTATTAACCACACAATTGAACACATTTAACCATAGGATCATCTCTTAGCAAGTAGTCATAAGCGATAGGGCTTCAATTCAGTGCTTACACATGCGATTAAGCAAACCATTCATCAATTAATGAATCCAAGCCATGCATCAACCAAATTAAGCAACCTCAACCAACCACAACAGCCCACACAACTTCTAATTTCCATAATCCCAAGCATTCAATACCACAAGTAAAGTTACCACATGATTCAAAGCATATTACCAAGCAAAAACCTTACTGCAATGGTCTGTTTTTCCACATTCAATTAGCCAAGAAAATAATCTCCAAATTCTGTGAACCAAATGTCAAATTAAATCTTAATTAGTGGTTTAAATCTAAAAACAAACCTCGCTGCATTTGGAGTTCTGATTTAGGAGTTATGGCCAAAACCGTGAGACTACACAAAACTGTCCGGATTCGTACACATTTAGATATTTGCTACTATTGAGGCCTTTAAATGCAAAACTAGACTTAGTCTATTTCTTCCAAATATGTTCAGAACTGACCAATCTAGTGGGATACCAAATTTCATGAATTTTGGACATCATGTACTAGGCCAAAACTATTTCGTTCTACAAGGTCAGAAAGCTGCCAAAAACCTACTTCATATTTCTAAGTTTTCCAGATTTAGACACCTTTCGATATTTGGCCATTTTTGAGGTCTTAGTGTCAAAATTGGCCTTGTCCTATATCTACAAAAAATGTTCAGAACTGACAGAAATAGTGACGTACCAATTTTCATGCATTTTTATCAATGTTTATTAAGCCAAAAGCACTTCGTTCTACAAGGTCAGTAATCTGCCAGCAAAAACGTATTTATATATCTTCAAGTTTCTAGCTATTATCGAGCCATGCATGGGTAGATAGGCTCATCTAAACACATATACATGAACTAAGAAGGTAAATACAGCCATATAAGAGCATGAATGTGAGTTTTGAAAGCTTTTAAAAGAGTTTAACCCTCACCTTAGCAAATTGATAGATGAAGATGCACAAATGTTCTTGAAAATGCACAAAAAGCCCTCTTTCCTTGCTTTGGCTGAGTGGTGGCTTGGCTTTCCTTAAGTCCTAGCTTAGTTAGCATGTGAAGAAGGTGTGCATGTGTGTGAAACTAAAAGAAATGGAAGAAAACTATCAAAACTTACCTATGACCGAGATAGAGAGTTTAGTGAGCTTCGTGTGAGATTTTCTTGCTTCTTGCTTGCTTGTGCTTGCTATGGCTGAGCTTGGGAGAGTCTTAGAGTGTCCTTGAGAGTTGTTAGGAGTCTTTGGAGCTCAAAGGGCAGCCATGGTTGAAAATGAGAGAGAAGGAGAGAGAATGAGAGAGTTTTGAGAGAAAATTGATGTTTGAAGCATATTGAGTGTAGCTTGTGTGTGTGTGTCTGCCTTGAGCCTTACAAATCTGATTTTTGTGAGTCATCTAATGCACAATTGAATTGTTTTAGCATGTGTGGTGAAAGGTCCAAGAAAGTGAGCTTGGGTGTTAGTAAAATAGTGCATAGGTGTAAGGAAAAACATGACATAGTATAAGAGAATGTTGGGTATGTTTAAAGGTTTGTGAGATTTTGTCTTGTAGTGAGTTTAAAATATGGTATTTAGATGTTAGTGGATTTTGTAGAAAAATGTGATTAGGTATATTATATTTGGGATGGTTTGGATGATGATAGGATTTTGTCTTGTAGTGAATTTGAATTAGGATTGGATTAATGGTAGTGGTATGTGTAGGAATAGTTTAATGTTTTTTTATTGTTAGTAGGGTTTGTAGGATTTGAATTAAGAATTTAATAATGGTTAGTGGATTGTATAGGATTATTTTATTATCTAGTGCTTTATGCAGGAATCTTTCTAGGTTAGCGTGTAGGCACGCAGTTTGAGGTTTAGGGTACGCACTACGAGGCACACACGAAAATCAATATGGGACACGAATCATGCGGTAGACACGAACTTCAAGACAAATGCACGTATTCCAAAGTAAATGCACGTAACCCTAAGTGAATGCACGTAAACCAATGCAAGGCACATAATTCAATACAATGCACGAAAATCAAGGTATGGCACTTAGATCTTGGTTAAGACACGCAATTCAAGGTTAATGCACACGAAATGAGATAACGCACACAAATCGAAGTTAGGGCACACAATTCTAGATCAAGACACGTATGACGAGGCATGCACAAAAATCAAGACAGGGCATGTAATCCAAGGTCGATCATATAATTTTGGGTCTAAGACACGTAAATCGAGGTAAAACACGTTATTCGGGGTCGGGCCTCACATTTAAAATGTTACATATTTCTTGAATTGTTAAAAATGCTATCAAATGCTATTGCAAAGCTTCTCTATGCTATTATACATTGTATATAAGTGGTAGAGAACACATTTAAGCCATTAGTTTGCATTTTAAACGGTTGGAATCGTTACTTTGATTTTATGAGGTGAATAGTGACGAATTTCTAGGGTTTTGTGTAATTGTGCGTATTGGATTGATTCATTGCTTCTAGTAGATGCCTTAGGTGCAAATGAAGGTAGTCCAATAGCCCCGTGCCCTCGAATTTCTCTAAACTTGCATAAAACGTGAAATAGCCGACTTTTTAAAAGGGATTTCAGGGTTGATGCTAATCTAGGTGGAATTGAACTTCACATTTGGTATTCTTAGGCTACCTAGGTGCTATAGAAGCTTTGCTAACCCTCGTTTGGATCTCGGTTAAGGTATGTGTAGTTCAAAACCATAAGAGGGAAATTGGGGCTTTTGGGGTAATTGTGAGTATTTGAATGTGTTCGAGGGTTTTAAGGATGCCTTAAGGGTTAATTAGGCGAATGGTATAGCTTTCCCCATGAATTCAAACATTAACTTTGATTTGAAAGGAAAATGGCTTAGGATAAAAGGGGGATAATTGAGAAATAAATGATTTTTCGCTTCTATAAAGTGTGTATTAAGTATTTAATTACAATTATAAGATGTTTATGAGCTTTTGGTATTGGTTTTTTGGAAAAATGTGCAACTTTTCCCTTTATACTCTTTTAATTAGTTTTGTACTATTGCTTATCATATGAATTGTCTCGAGGGCAACCTCTTTTGTTGACCCTCCCAAGTGTTACTATTCTTTATTGATTATCTTATTGTCAAGTGTTAACGTGCATTGCATAGTGGTTGTGCAACCATAGTGTCAGGGGCGGACATGTTGAATATCGGCTAGGAAGCAGAGGGCTTGACAGTGGATATTCAAACTCCGTACCCTATTCCCTCATTCGCCTGGTCTGGAGATTGCCAGGGGATGTTGGGTCATAGGATTATCGGGGTACATCCGGAGTACACCCATTGAGGTGATTGGGAATTTGCCGACACATTGATCATGATTCGTGGATTGTGGTTCGTGGCCAAAGATAAGAGAATCATGGAGTTTGGGGTTAAGTGTATTGTATCCTTTGATATGTGTGGTTATTTACTGTTTCAAATGTTCTTTAATTGTTTTTCTTGTTAACTGTTATATTTGTTGCATTGCACGTCCAGTTTGGCCTTTATCCCTCACTGGGCAATAGTGGTTGCTCATACTTTGCTAACATGTTTCAGGAAGTGATCACCAGCTAGTTAAGGTGATAGTGGAAGAGGAAGAAGTACAGACAAAGCCTTTGCCCTAGTAACTGTGTGATTATTGTCTGAGGTGGATGCGTTTTCTAGTTTCTATGTAGACATTGCATTATTCTATGTTGTGATCTATTTTGGGGCCTAAAGGCTCATGTATGTATTTGTGTAATATGTAAATTGGAAGCCAAATGACTGTAGTAGGAGTAGTAATTCTATGGCTTGTAATAACTTATGTTTCTACTTCTAGTTGCTTTGCATGCTTAGGTGTGAATATTCTGATGCATGTTGTTTCCAACTTCTAAGAATGTTTTTAATGCTATCATGGGGTGGCATGATAAGTGATTTTGTAAAAGAAGTTAAGTTGGATGCATGCTTGTGTGAAGCTGAACTACTATATGTCTCAAGGCTCGGATGGCCTTGAATCTTTGAACTTTAGTTATAAAAGCTTGTCTTGTTATATTGTGGCTTTATTGAGCATTTACAGGTTTTCAGAATGTCCACGGTACAAGGGAGACTCTGTCCGTTTGTCGGGTCCAGACTTAACCTTTAGCGTGGGGTTGGGCCGGGGCGTTACATGTACAAAAGTAACCTTTTCCAGTGGGGCAAAAGTCTTCTCAGATCAATACCAAGAGTGAGTCTGAATTCCCTCAATAGTGGTCTTTCCATCAGTAAGAGGTTTGGAACCCCTCTCTATCTGATATGGTAATGAACGACGTCTTCTACAGGAGTGGAAATTCCTCAGATATGGGCCTGCTGCCACTGAGGCTCGAAGACCTCACTATCATTTTGCGGCTTCAAAGAAGAATGAACAATGGCAAGAAAAGCACTATGCTGAGATTAAAGCATATGGGTGTCACAAATAAAAACAACGTACCTCAGGCAAGGACGAAAGACCAACGAGCTTAGGCGACAGATCAATAGTCAACTTCGGGTGGGTAGCAGTGGAGTCACTAGCCTATCAAGAATAGAAAGAGGTATGAAGTAACTCGACTGATAAGGAGAGGAAGGTAGACGCTCGACCGGGGTGGAATCCATTTTTTATGTTGGAGGATACTTTCCAGCCTTACTCAAATAGGGGGTGTAAATGTCGAAGAAAAAGAGAAGGAGACGACTCGGAATACAACTAAGGGTCAAACTCTAGTTGACTTTCCAAGATCGACGGATCAGCATGAGATTGTTAGGAATGAAACTTCCAATGCTCCTGACACCTCTGGTTCTGCTTAACCTTCTCGGGCTCCCATTGCTGAATTTGACGAAGCAGGTCCCAGGTCCCAGGAGAAGAAGTCAAAAAATTGGTATTCAAAGCAGGTATAGCTCAGCAAAGGAGAAGGCGATCGGCAGTGAGAAAGTTTGAATTTCAAAAAGAAAATTATTTTTTAAAAGATTATCTTATAATAATGTTGTTTTTTGATAGGAGTAGACTCGGTAGTCGAAGACTCGTCTAAAAGAAAGGAGACATAGGTTGTAGGAGGATCATCTGCTGCAGATGAAGCAGAACCCTCCTTAGAAGAGAAGACAATTCCTTCGTCAATCACAAATGTTCCTGATGAAGTGTTAGGTGGTATGAGTCAATCGTTCTACTTTTCATCTTCGTATAGAGACTTAGAATGAACTGAGTTATCTTTGTATGACTTAGACTAATTTGAGATACATGTTATTGAAGGTGATGTCAGCCGTGTGGAAACTGAACCAAGGTCAGGATTGGATGTACCTGATGGTGACATCCAATAATTAATCCTAACTCTTACAGGAACATCCTTGAGTCTTGACAACTTCTTTGCTGGTGTGCAGGATGAAGAACAAAACAAGGCCAGGCTTAAGCTAGAAATAAGGCAGAATTTTGATAACCCAGACGAAGGAGCTTCGTTAGATGAAAATGATTATGCACCTTTGTTCCACACAGGCTCAATTGTATAAGTTATTCATATGTCACCACATTCAAAAGACTGTTCGCATCCTATCACAATTAAAAATAAAAAGATATGAACTGATTCACCAAAAAAATGACTTAAGCACATTAATTTGTTCTTGACGACGCTCTTTTGCTAGTCAATTTAACGAAGCCCTTTCCTCATTTTCATCTTAGTAAGCAATTTCTTCTGATTTTCTAAGATGTTCAGACGAGTTTGGATGGTAGACATCTTCTCGTTGGCTCTTTGAATACCTTTGCCAAACCCTGCGAAGCTCTTCCTCAACATCATGAAACTTTTTTATGCAGGTGAAAGTAGGGGATCTATTGCTCCTCCCGTCTTTTCCGGCAAATGCTATGTTAAACTATGCCCACACACCTCGACAAGCCCAGAACTCAACTCCAGTCAATAAATGAACGAAGGGATGAACTGAATTTGAATAGTTGAGAAGATGTTTGAAACCTCCTGCCATAAGGAAGGGGAGATCTATAGTAAGAGCTCCATCTCTCCCTGCTTTCAACTCCTTACTATTCTTTTAGGGAAACTCCTGAAGTTACGTCTTTCAGTACTGGGACTCAAGTCAAGTAGTTGAGATAAGTTGTTTGCTCTTTGTCAGGTGCCCTTAGTTAAGTTCCTTTTGTCCTATAGGTTCGTTTTAAAGGTTAGTGGTTCAAGTCAATAAGTGAGGAGGCCCTTCTCACTCAAGCTCAAACATTTACATTTCTAGTTAGAGACTAACATCTTAGGGCTAACGTGGGATCCGCTCAAGGACCTACTAGTTTAGGTAAATATCTTATGCCTTCCCCGGCTGGAGAGGTCATTTTTGGAGGATAAAGTATGTTCTTTTCAAAAAAGGTCGAAAGAAATGCACCGGGTTTTAATATATATATATATATATATATAACCGGCTGGCTGCTTTTTATGCAAAAAAAAGAGACAAAATGGGATTGGATTTCTACTCATAAGGAATGAAGGTTAGATATCTTTGATAGGCTTGTATTTTTGATTGAAATGGGATGGTGTTCAAACTCCCGAAATGCAGTCTAGACAACGGGCCTTCCCTTTTCTAACTGGACTGACTCGGGGAAGGGTCAATCTCCTCTGGAGCATGCTTCACAGCCACTCATTCGTCCTAACCAAATAGTAGAATCTATCTCTCAACAATGGTTTTTTTGGCTAATCACCCCTTCCCAACCAGCCCGCCCGATCGATCTTGTAATATCGGCTAATGAAAAGGGGTTAATCTGGTCCGAAGTTGTCAGAACCAATTGTTTGCTTTATCAAAAAAAATCTTTATTAGGGGGTGAAGGCTGGCCCCTTATTTTCAACCATTATAGTTGGCGTTGACCAGCTTTGCAATACGAACGGACACGAAGAAGAACGCAGGCGGTGGAAATGCAAAAGAGAAGAGCAAAGATTCTCGACCCAGAGCATGTTATTGACTCAACCACAAATCTGTTGAATGAAGGTAGCTTGCTTACCGTCAGCCACTAGTTAGACGAAAATCCCTTGACTTCGCTTATGCCCTTATGCAGTGCCTTAGATTTAGCTATTGTCAATATTAGAAGCTCACACCGGAAAATTTCTTTCTTAATAAAACCATATGAAAGGCGATCGGCCAGCGAGGAATTAGCCATAGATAAGGGAAAGGTCCCAACCCAAGTGCAAGTGTTATCCCCAAATTTAGCTGTAGGAAGGACATCCTCTGCTATTGACGAAGCTGTTATTGGACTTGCTTGGCTCGGCTGGTCTTACTAGAACTCAGGGTTAGAGGAAGAAGGGCTACTATAGACTAGAAGGCATGCCTTCTCATACCCAGTTAACTAATTGAGGAGTCTTCCCAGAGAAAAGGCACCGATCTGACTTATTTAGAAAGCTAGAATGGAGAAGGAATACTCGCTTAAATAGAATAGGGTTGGCTGGTACAGAATCCGTTGCTATTGTACTTGGCAAGTAAGCCCAAAAGGAAGTCGTAGCTACTACCGCTACGTGGGATTCATCTTAGTCTGCTCGAAGGAAAGGTTAGTAAGAGTAGATAGAATAGAGTACGACATAACCAGAAAGTCTATGGTATCATTAGCCAATGTCTGTGATTCTAGAACTAAAGAATTAAACTAAAGTGGAGGATAGGATGTAGTAGAGGTTGTACTTTTTCTTCCCAGGTATGGGCAGGAGGAAAATCTAATCTAGCATCAGTATGGATTGACCAGAGACTGGGAGTAGTCGTCATATTTGTCCATATTAGTCATCCAGCCAGCAAGGGAAAGACCACTTAGCACAGTAGAATAGGAAAGAGAGTGTCGAGCACAACTTTTGTGTCACCAGCAAATGCTTTTTCGTTTATTGGGAGACTGAAAAAGGATTTGTCAAGCAGGCATGATTGTCACGTCAATTGACAGTTGAGAAATCCTATCTCCGGGGCCCTCACTTTAGGGATATCTTTCAAGGTTGACAGGCATGGTTCAATGTGACAGGTACGGTTCCTCAATCAATGGATGACTCAAGGTTCTTGTTTTCAATCTGGTATGGGGAAGGATGACAGAGCTTTCGATTAAACATTTGTGTGGGTCTAGCTTGAGAATTGCCCTTTATTTCTCATCTCGATCTGGGTAAGCCTTCACTACTCGTTCGCTTGAGGGGTTCAGTTGTTAGTGGACTAGCACTTCTCCTTGTCCTCTTTCTGCATTCGCGCATGACCTAAACTATACCTCTTCTAAGGTAGAAAGAATGTCAACCTCACCTTTATTTCTCGACGATCAAAGAGTCAAAACTCGCTTTCGAGCTAACCAAGCATGGAGTTACCAGCCAACAAGCAAAACGAGTTCTCATTCACGGATAACTAAGCTTTGACAAGGGAGAGGGGGGCCCTTCTCATACCCGCCCTTACAGGAGCCTAACGGAGAAAAGGCTATGCCCAATAGGGGAAGACTGCGATAAAAGGATGTCCGTCTGTTGATGGCTAGCTCGTACAAACAAATATTGGACCTAGGTAAGGGGCTATAAGCTTATGGATGATGTTGTGTGCTTTTACATAATACCGCATCGAGGGGAATCACTGGGGGGTTCAATCCCCCACTAGGTCCTACTCTTCCCCCAGAGAATTACGGGTTGGGCCTTATTCTGGGGGCACAAAGCGAGAGGGATCACCCAGGCTCGAATCACTATGCTTCCGGGTCCTCACAAGAGGCACATCAGGAAGGCCAGCCGGGATCCTCTCATCTCGCCTCACATCAGGGGGATGCGAGCAAAAAGAGACTATTTTCTATACTAGAATGACATATTCAAAGGCACTTCCCAAGCTATAACCCTAAAATATCCTTTTGTTTTAGATTGGAAGCAGGAAGATTTCCATTATTTCGTTCAGCATATAGTGATTTTCGAATTAGACATTGAAACTAAAACGGATATTGAAATTGGAAATCTTGCCGAATACATAAATAATTAGAAAAGACTGAAAACTCTGTTAGATTTTTTTTTTGTGTCATATTAAAAAAAGGATGACTAACAAAGTTTTTGCATCTTTCTCCCATGCCTTTCTTGGTTGGAAAAAAACCAACCGGCAATTTCCGAGATTGGAAAGAAAGTGAAAAAAGAAGACAGCCCTAGGGAAGACGACCAACTCTTTCTCACAACAGAAGGAGAAATTGGAGTCATGTCACTATGTGAAAGAAGAAAGGAAAGTCTCATCCCGTGCTTGGGTACTTTACTACGCTATTCAAAGCATTGAGGAAGAAAGGAATAGGAGTAGGAGTTGAACGATGCAAAGAAAAAGTTCCTTGCTTCTACGCTTTTTTTCCTCTCTTTGATGCTTGTAGTTGTGCTCAAGAGCAGAATCATGGAAATGACTTAAAGAATGTACTGCTACACAGAATAAGCCAAGTCAAGGTTTTGAATCCTAGCATTAGTATAAGATCTTGACTATTCAAAAACACTCTCTCTTCGGTGGAAGTGACGATCGGGCTTCAAGCAAGCTCAGGAGTTCAGGTACTAAAGAAAAAGAAAAAAAAATGGCTTTTATTCCATACCACTGGTCCTTGCTAGTCACTTGGATCTGTAGAGGTCAAAGGCTCTGGGGCAGAGGAAGTTGAAAGAGAAGATTGCATTGGTTCCGATAGAAATGGCTTATCTCGAGATGAAGAGGCATTGGAAGTCTCTCTCCGGTTGGACCAGCCAATGAGAAAGTATACTGAAAATAGGTGATTGGCTCTCCAACTCAGTCAATCTCCCTTCAGTCGTAGACCTCCCCTTAGTTCGTCATGCTATTTCTCTAAAACCCTCCGTACTCCTCACGCATTGGAAAGTGCGCTATCGGACATCTCCTACTGCCTTCCTTCCCCTCTCACCCGTCCCCCCCCCCCCCCCCTTTTCAAGAAAGAAGCCCCTCTCCCTAAGGGCCCCTCTTTGATAAATTATTTTTGAAAAAAAGAATGCCTCAACTGGATAAATTCACTTATTTCACACAATTCTTTTGGTTATGCCTTTTCTTCTTTACTTTCTATGTTCTTCTTAGGTTCTATCTCCCTTTGGATTTTGAAGTGAAAGTCTTTTGCTTCTATCTAACAAGGCCCAAGTTACATCGGGCTATTTCTATTATGAAAGGGTTCATATGTATATATTTATTGGTAAGTTTTGTATATAAGATATATTCTAACTTCTTTGATTTGATTTGACTTCATTCCCCCTATACTATACTTTCGCTCGAACCGAGCAACTACGGAGTCAGCTCAGGACGAGCAACAAAAATGAGACGGAGGAAGGAGGAGGCCCCAATCATCAAATGGAAAAGAAAAAGAGAAATGCGTAAGAAAGAAAAGGTACTATGTCACTAACTAGCTTGTGGGTTAGGTACGTAGGTCACTTGATGAGAGGACAACTAATATATCCTCTTGGATGTATGGACAACACGGCGTAAACACGCCTATCACTCCGCTCGAGTTAGTACTCCCCTGTGGCTGGAAGGCTATGACCCTCTTAGGTTAGGCTGCGCAGCATCCAACTAGTTTGGGTCTTCCCCAGTAGTCCTGGGGCACACTATCGGTAGGAGGAATGGGGGCCCGACGAGGGTGGGGATCCCAGGGTCCCCTATCTTCAACTATGATAAGTGAAAGCCTAGTGTAGGGTCTCTGGTACTGGTAATGCCAGATACTGTACACTCTTTTGGTCACACCAAGGTGCCCACCCTTACCTATAGTTGTTGAACCCATCGAACCCCCTCCCACTAGAATAGTGGTATTCTAACTCCCTACTATAGGGGAAATCCAGTCCTATGGTTGGGTAGAGACATGGCAACGGTAGTTGTTGGACCACTAGCGAATTTATTGAGCACATATGCCCCTAAACTTTGATAATATTTTATATATAAGGCCAGGTGGTTCCTCCTAGCATTCTGAGAGTCGATAAACCCCTCTTGTTTAGGTTGTTCCTATTACTTCGGTATGTCCTACCGTAGCAAGGAGCACCGTCTGCAGAATCAACAGAATTGATTGAACCCAACTGACTCAACATCTTCTGGGTCTACTAGTTCTGAACCTGGAGCTGCTCGTGCTAGAGATATGCTGACCATGTTTGTAACGACCCGATCACCATTCCCACAGGGGGGTACGAGTCGATACTACCAGAATATTGTTCGCTTTGAGCAAGCCCCGAAGGGAACCAATACTCTCACGGTTTTGTTCCTCACGTGGTCTCCCACGTGAAAATGCGTTCTACAAGGTAAGGATACCCGATAGAATATTGTCCGCTCTGTAATCAGCCAGAAGCCTCTCACTCACGGCTTTGTTCTCACGCACAGATCACCTATGCTCGAGCAAGCCACTAAGGGACCAATACTCGAGAGCACTGCACGTGGAACGCGTTCTGGCTGTTACAAGGACTTGAACCTTTATAACCAGCTGTATCACTTCCTAATTTTTCGATGTGGGATTGTGTTACCACACTCCACCCCCCTTAAGAGGCACGCGCCCTCGCGGGCTAACGTCACAACGCCACGTTCACACGTGGTAGGCTCTGATACCATTTGTAAGGACCCGATCACCATTCCCACAGGGGGCGCACGAGTCAATACTACCAGAATATTGTCCGCTTTGAGCAAGCCCCGAAGGGAACCAATACTCTCACGGTTTTGTTCCTCACGTGGTCTCCCACGTGAAAATGCGTTCTACAAGGTAATGATACCCGATAGAATATTGTCCGCTCTGTAATCAGCCAGAAGCCTCTCACTCACGGCTTTGATCCCACGCACAGATCACCTATGCTCGAGCAAGCCACTAAGGGACCAATACTCGAGAGCACTGCACGTGGAACGCGTTCTGGCTGTTACAAGGACTTGAACCTTTATAACCAGCTGTATCACTTCCTAATTTTTCAATGTGGGATTGTGTGACTTTGAAGAATGATATCCTGTCCGAGGCACATAATTCGAGGTATACGATTCACCCGGCAGTACAAAAATGTATAGAGATTTGAAGCAACACTTATGGTGGAACAATATGAAGAGGGAGATTGCTGGGTATGTATCCAGATGTTTGACTTGTCAAAGGGTTAAAGTTGAGCATCAGAGGCCAGCCGGACTTCTACAGCCGTTGTCGATTCTGCAGTGGAAGTTGGTACATATTACAATGGACCTTGTGACTGATCTTCCTAGATCTTCGAGAGGATGTGATTCTGTTTGGGTTGTTGTGGACTGCTTGACTAAAGTTACACATTTTATTCCCGTGAACAAACAGGATAGCCTTGATAAGTTAGCTGATTTGTATGTTGCTAATATTGTGAGATTGCACGGTGTGCCACAGAGTATAGTGTCAGATAGGGATCCCAGATTCAGATCTCGTTTTTGGCAGAAGTTGCAAGAGGCCATGGGAACTAAATTGAGCTTCAGTACTGTGACGTCCGAGATTTAGCCATGCATTCAATTACTGTTGCATCCTTTATTTGCGCACCTCTTTCTATGCCTTATTAATTGTCTTCTTAAATTACTATTCACTCCGTTTTTAAACTGCATTCTATTAGTGAATTAATATTTTTATTAAATCATATTAAATGTTAGAGTAGTGGGAAAAATGTGCAATTGAGCTAGAGGCGATAGGAGAGCTCGTTTAGAAAATGTTTTTAGTAGTTGAATGAATAGTGTTACGTAACTAACTTAGAGTTTAATTAGCTAACATTAAATTTATGCTTAGGACTTGTTTCTCACTAGTTTGACTCACATTTGACCATACACTTAAACTAAAATAACTCACCTAAGCTTATATAACACACACACAACTCACCTTAACTCATAACAAGCAAAAATCAAAAAAAAAAAAAAAAAGCTGAATAGTACTGTAGCGCCGAACAGCTCTAGCAGCCAAGGGAAGTGATTTTTGCTCTTCAATCCTTCAATCCAAGCCTCTCCAAGCCTAGAACAAGTGGTTTAGGGTGTGTGCAAGCCTTCTAGGTGCTCCTACGCGCTTTAGGTGAGGGATTTCATGACTCTTTTTGCATATTGAAAATGTTACACTTTTCTTGATTTGTTAGAAATGATATCAAATGTTTTTACAAAGCTTATCTATGCTATTATACATTATATATAAGTGCTAGAGAACACATTTAAGGCATTAGTTTGCATTTTAAACGGTTGGAATCGTTACTTTAATTTTTGAGGTGAATAGTGACGGGATTTTAGGGTTTTGTGTAATTGTGCGTATTGGATTGATTCATTGCTTCTAATAGATGCCTTAGGTGCTAATGAAGGTATTCCAATAGCCCCGTGCCCTTGAATTGCTCTAAACATGCATAAAACGTGAAATAGCCGACTTTTTAAAAGGGGTTTCGGGGTTAATGCTAATTCGGGTGAATTTGAGCTTTATAATTGGTAATCTTAGGCTACCTAGGTGCTATAGAAGCTTTGCTAACCCTTGTTTGAAGCCCGGATAAGGTATGTGTAGTTTAAAGCCATAAGAGGGAATTTGGGGCTTTCGGGGTAATCACGGGCATTTGAATGAGTTAGAGGGTTGAGAGGGTACCTTGAGGGTTAGTTAGAAGGTTGGGAGAGTTTCCTTTGAAAATGGAATCATTAACCTTGGTTTGGAAGAGAAATAGTTTGAAAAACAAAGGGGTTTAGGTGCAATTTCGGTTGACTCACACTCCTAAACCCATGGCATGACTCCTTAAGTGTTTATATGTGGTTTCAAGTCGATTTGGAGCTTTTGGTATGATTCTATGCTTATTTTGTATATGTTCCTTTGTAAACTGCTTATTAGCTTCTATCTTTGCTTCTATCCTAATTGCAACGAGGTCAACCTACTTTGTTGATCCTCATATGTGTTAATGCTTATATTATTGTTATTAACTTGCCATCGTTGAGTGCATTGCATAGTGGTTGCGCAACCATAGTGTCGGGGCGGATGTGTTGAATATCGGCTGGGCGGCAGAGGGCTTGCCGGTGGATATTCAAACTCCGTGCCCTATTCCCTCATTCGCCTGGTCCGGAGATTGCCAGGGGATGTTGGGTCGTAGGATTCGGGGTACATCCGGAGTACACCCACTGGAGTGATTGGGGTTATGCCGGCTTATCGTGATCGTGCTCGTGGTTCGTGGATCGTGAATGAAGACCAGTGAAGATTGGTGTATAGAGGATTGTGTGAAATGTATCCTTTTAAATGTGTGGTTACTTATGTTATCATTGCTTCTTAAATTGTCTAAGTGATATTGTTGTATAACTGTATTATCTGTTGCATTGCACGCCCCGGGACTATATCCCTCACTGGGCAACAGTGGTTGCTCATACCTCGCTAACATGTTTCAGGTGGCACAGTTGGTGGAGTTGCCTTAGCTGCTGTGTGATATTTGTCTGAGGCGGATGTGCTTTCTGGTTGCTATGTGAAGAATTTGTTGTTCTATGTATAATCTATTTTGGGGCCTTAAAGCTCATGTATGTATTTGAGTAATATGTAAGCTAGAAGTCTAATAATGTAGTAGCAGTGGTAATTCTATGGCTTGTAATAACTTATATTTCTATTTCTAGTTGCTTTGCATGCTTGGGAGTGAATGGCTTAGTGTAGAATGTTTTATCTCTAAGTATGTTTTAATGTTATCCTAGAATGGCATGGTTATTAGACTATATTATAAACAAGTTACTTGCATGCTTGTGTGGTTTTGGAACTGTTGTTTGCTTCAAGGCTCGGATGGCCGTGAATCTTTAAATATTTAGCCATGAAAAGTTTGTTTACCTTGTAGTTACCTTATTTGAGAATTTACAGGTTTTCAGAATGTCCATAGTACAGGGGAAACTCTGTCCGTTTTTCCCTTAAAATTTTGTGACCGGGTTTGGTATTGGGTTGAGAATAGCATGGTTATTAGAGCCTCCGGTCTCGTGAGGGATCGGGGCGTTACAGGTGGTATCAGAGCTTAGTTAGCTCTAAGCCGGGACAGGGTCCTCGGCCTGTCGGGTAGTAACCCTTGCGTGTGTGCTTGATTAAGTGTGTGTCTTAAAAGTGTATGCCTGCATGTTTGATTGTGTGTCTGGTATTGAATGTGTGCACCTATGTGATATAATTATGTGTTACGTGCTAAATGTGTGCAAGGTGAAGCAAAGTGGCTAGTTATGCATCAAATTGACTTCGTGAATTATTAAATGCTTGAACTGTTGCTTGTAATGTGTGTATTTGAATGTCTTTGATTGAGTTGTGTTATGCTTGACTTGATTATCGTGCTTGAATGACTTTGATGATTACACTGTTTCACAAACTCTTTCATTAACATGTTTGCGTAATAGTTTAAAGAATGATTATACATATGCAATTGTTTGGCATGCATATATAGCCGTCGAATGGTAAGAAAAACTCCTTCCTCCCCTGAAGAGAGGTGATTAGTGGCAGGCCTTCCAAATTATGTTGATTAGCAGAAATGAGAGGCAATTAATCAGCCTTTATTTGGGAATTGGTGGATATAGTTGGAGCTCAGTTATTGGGATTCTTCTAAGGCCTTCTTCAGTGCTTAGCGGTCATAAATGAGTAGCTTCTTTTGGGGTTTCTATATGACAGTTATCTGGAGTATATTCTTGGTATTTTCTTATCAGCTATTCATTTGGTATTCTTTTGTCGGCATCTCTCAGAAGAATTGGTATATGGGATTCTTTTTAGCCTTATTATCTGGTATTATTTACAATACTCCTGCTCGGAACTTTTATTGGTATTTTCTCTCCGCTCTTAGTTGGGATTCTATTCTTCTATGGTATTCGTACCAGCGGGATTCTTATTTGGATTTCGAAGTAACGTCTCTATTGGAGCCTTTATTTGGCCTTATTAAGTGAGGTTCGCAGACAATACTACTGGGATTTCTTAATGAGCTTCCACGAGAATTCGTATATGGTATTCTTGCTTAGCAACTGATGACGAATAATCAGAGTTGGTTTTCAGTTGATGCATATGTTCTCTTGTGAAGAAGAATTGCGTGGACGCAATTAGTTTAAGGGGGAGAGGATGTGACGTCCGAGATTTAGCCATGCATTCAATTACTGTTGCATCCTTTATTTGCGCACCTCTTTCTATGCCTTATTAATTGTCTTCTTAAATTACTATTCACTCCGTTTTTAAACTGCATTCTATTAGTGAATTAATATTTTTATTAAATCATATTAAATGTTAGAGTAGTGGGAAAAATGTGCAATTGAGCTAGAGGCGATAGGAGAGCTCGTTTAGAAAATGTTTTTAGTAGTTGAATGAATAGTGTTACGTAACTAACTTAGAGTTTAATTAGCTAACATTAAATTTATGCTTAGGACTTGTTTCTCACTAGTTTGACTCACATTTGACCATACACTTAAACTAAAATAACTCACCTAAGCTTATATAACACACACACAACTCACCTTAACTCATAACAAGCAAAAATCAAAAAAAAAAAAAAAGCTGAATAGTACTGTAGCGCCGAACAGCTCTAGCAGCCAAGGGAAGTGATTTTTGCTCTTCAATCCTTCAATCCAAGCCTCTCCAAGCCTAGAACAAGTGGTTTAGGGTGTGTGCAAGCCTTCTAGGTGCTCCTACGCGCTTTAGGTGAGGGATTTCATGACTCTTTTTGCATATTGAAAATGTTACACTTTTCTTGATTTGTTAGAAATGATATCAAATGTTTTTACAAAGCTTATCTATGCTATTATACATTATATATAAGTGCTAGAGAACACATTTAAGGCATTAGTTTGCATTTTAAACGGTTGGAATCGTTACTTTAATTTTTGAGGTGAATAGTGACGGGATTTTAGGGTTTTGTGTAATTGTGCGTATTGGATTGATTCATTGCTTCTAATAGATGCCTTAGGTGCTAATGAAGGTATTCCAATAGCCCCGTGCCCTTGAATTGCTCTAAACATGCATAAAACGTGAAATAGCCGACTTTTTAAAAGGGGTTTCGGGGTTAATGCTAATTCGGGTGAATTTGAGCTTTATAATTGGTAATCTTAGGCTACCTAGGTGCTATAGAAGCTTTGCTAACCCTTGTTTGAAGCCCGGATAAGGTATGTGTAGTTTAAAGCCATAAGAGGGAATTTGGGGCTTTCGGGGTAATCGCGGGCATTTGAATGAGTTAGAGGGTTGAGAGGGTACCTTGAGGGTTAGTTAGAAGGTTGGGAGAGTTTCCTTTGAAAATGGAATCATTAACCTTGGTTTGGAAGAGAAATAGTTTGAAAAACAAAGGGGTTTAGGTGCAATTTCGGTTGACTCACACTCCTAAACCCATGGCATGACTCCTTAAGTGTTTATATGTGGTTTCAAGTCGATTTGGAGCTTTTGGTATGATTCTATGCTTATTTTGTATATGTTCCTTTGTAAACTGCTTATTAGCTTCTATCTTTGCTTCTATCCTAATTGCAACGAGGTCAACCTACTTTGTTGATCCTCATATGTGTTAATGCTTATATTATTGTTATTAACTTGCCATCGTTGAGTGCATTGCATAGTGGTTGCGCAACCATAGTGTCGGGGCGGATGTGTTGAATATCGGCTGGGCGGCAGAGGGCTTGCCGGTGGATATTCAAACTCCGTGCCCTATTCCCTCATTCGCCTGGTCCGGAGATTGCCAGGGGATGTTGGGTCGTAGGATTCGGGGTACATCCGGAGTACACCCACTGGAGTGATTGGGGTTATGCCGGCTTATCGTGATCGTGCTCGTGGTTCGTGGATCGTGAATGAAGACCAGTGAAGATTGGTGTATAGAGGATTGTGTGAAATGTATCCTTTTAAATGTGTGGTTACTTATGTTATCATTGCTTCTTAAATTGTCTAAGTGATATTGTTGTATAACTGTATTATCTGTTGCATTGCACGCCCCGGGACTATATCCCTCACTGGGCAACAGTGGTTGCTCATACCTCGCTAACATGTTTCAGGTGGCACAGTTGGTGGAGTTGCCTTAGCTGCTGTGTGATATTTGTCTGAGGCGGATGTGCTTTCTGGTTGCTATGTGAAGAATTTGTTGTTCTATGTATAATCTATTTTGGGGCCTTAAAGCTCATGTATGTATTTGAGTAATATGTAAGCTAGAAGTCTAATAATGTAGTAGCAGTGGTAATTCTATGGCTTGTAATAACTTATATTTCTATTTCTAGTTGCTTTGCATGCTTGGGAGTGAATGGCTTAGTGTAGAATGTTTTATCTCTAAGTATGTTTTAATGTTATCCTAGAATGGCATGGTTATTAGACTATATTATAAACAAGTTACTTGCATGCTTGTGTGGTTTTGGAACTGTTGTTTGCTTCAAGGCTCGGATGGCCGTGAATCTTTAAATATTTAGCCATGAAAAGTTTGTTTACCTTGTAGTTACCTTATTTGAGAATTTACAGGTTTTCAGAATGTCCATAGTACAGGGGAAACTCTGTCCGTTTTTCCCTTAAAATTTTGTGACCGGGTTTGGTATTGGGTTGAGAATAGCATGGTTATTAGAGCCTCCGGTCTCGTGAGGGATCGGGGCGTTACAAGTACTGCTTATCATCTGCAAACTGATGGCCAGTCTGAGAGAACCATCAGGATCTTGGAAGACATGCTTCGGGCATGTGTGCTTGACTTTGGTAAGAATTGGGAGAAGTTTTTGCCTTTAGCGGAGTTCGCCTACAACAATAGTTATCAATCTACTATAGGTATGGCTCCCTATGAGGCGTTGTATGGTCGGAAATGCAGATCCCCGTTATATTGGGAAGAGGTTGGAGAGATGAGAACAGTTGATCTGACTGTGTTACCTGAGATGATTAAGATAGTAGATAATGTTCACCTTATTCGCCAGCGTATGCTTACAGCTCAGAGTCGTCAGAAGAGTTATGCAGATAAGCACCATCGGGATCTTAAGTTTGATTTGGGAGATTGGGTGTTTCTTAAGATTTTTCCACGGAAGGGATTGATTCGGCACGGTAAGAGCGGGAAGCTTAGTCCCAGGTATGTGGGTCCGTATGAGATCACCGAAAAGGTAGGTCCTTTGGCTTATCGATTAGCTTTGCCTCCGAGCTTGTCGAGACTGCACGATGTATTCCACGTGTCTATGTTGAAGAAGTACCATCCAAACCCTTCACATGTACTTGAACCAGAGCCTTTGCAGATTAAAGAAAAGTTGTCTTATGAAGAGAAACCGATTAGAATTGTGGATCGGAAGATTCAGGAGCTTCGCAGAAAGAGTATTCCATTAGTAAAGGTTATGTGGAATCATTATGGGTTTGAGAAAGCGACTTGGGAAAGAGAGGACCAAGTTCGGGATCAGTACCCGGAGTTGTTTGTTGACCAGGTAAGAATTGCGTGGGCGCAATTGTTTTAAGGGGGAGAGGGTGTAATACCCGAGCCCGGAATGTGAATTTTCTTTGTTTATTATTTTGAAAATTATATTTCCTTAAATTCTTTGTGAATTAATTGTTACTTTCTCGCCGACGCAACGTGCATTGCATTTAAGGAGCGATAGCTAGAGAACGATTTCCAGTCCTCAGCAAATAGTGAAACTAGTATTTAGATGACTTAAATTTTATATTTTAAATGTTGCTAGCTTTAATTGAACTTACCTTAGCTGAAATGGCTTTAAAACGCGCAAAATAGGGCCCTTTGACCAAGTCTTAAGTTGTTTGACCTTGGACCTTTGACCCTTTGACCATTTGACCCTTAAATAAGCTTATAACTTAGCATAAAAAAAAAATACAGCAGCAAAAACAATGAGCAGCAGGCCGAAACAAGAGAGAAAAATATATATATATATATTCAACCTTCCAAACGATCAATCTTTGCGTGAGCTCGTGCGGGGTGGTTTCCGAGGCAACCAACGTTGTTTTCCTAGCGACTAGGAGTACCTAAGGTGAGGGAAGCATGTTATTTGCGCATTTATACGTTGTGTATGTCAACTTTGTCAATATTTAGATTTATCCGTAGATCGTTATTTAAAGCGATTTGATGCTTCTAGAATGTTCCTTGGCATTTGTAGAACATGTATTTATAGCTTTGTAACATTTTCTGCAGTTAAATGTTGTGATTGCAAATTAAATTGTGAAATGAATAGTGTTTTGTGAATAGTAAAACCTTGAAACGTTGAAATTGCGCCGTTATGCTTTCCGTTGATGTAGAAACGTGCTAGGTATGCTAGAATGCTAAAATGTGTGGTTTTTTTGGGGTGCGTAGTGGAAAAAATGGGAATTATGCCTTTAGGAAAGTCGAGGTCGTTTTGGTTGACTTTTGCGTTTTCTCGTTTTGCGTGTTGGCATTGCTTCGGGAAGCCATGGAAGCACTTTTGGTGTGATTATGGCGTTGGTTGGGTGTTTGGTTGATATAGTTGAAGTTCAAACGAGAAAGGGGAAAATCGGGGCTTTGCGCGAGTTCTAGGGTAAAGTAAGGTTTCGGGGTCTTTAGACGTGCCTTATGGTGACCTAGGAGGGTTGGCGAAGTCGGTTTCCAGAACTCGTGGCTCGTTTGGAAATGGTAGCATTTTGATAGTTGGGGCCGATTTGTGTTTTTGTGTGTTTTCTTGTCTTTATGCCTATAGAATGCTTAGAATTACTTGAAATACTTGTTTGAGTTGTTTTGGATTGAATTGCTTATCAATTGCTGCTATTGCGTGCGAGAGTAGCCTACTTTGTTATTCTCCCACGTGTGGCTTTATCGCTTGTTTATCGCCTTGTATCGAGTCTTGCATTGCATAGTGTCTCGCGCGTGAGTGATGGGCCTATCTGGGTAGCCTTGGGTTGCCAGTGTTGGTTGCTCTAGCTCCGCTGCTATTCCCTTTCTCGCTTGGGTTGCCTCCCAGGGAGATTTGGGTCGTAGAATTGATGGATACTTCCGGGGTAATCCAAACTGGTGTTATAAGGTGGTTTGGGCCGGCGTGTCGTCATCGAATTCGTGTTTGAAAGTTGCTCGTGAAAAGAGTATCGTATCCTTTGAATGAGTGTTTACCGTTTTAAATACTTGCCTTGCTTTATTGTTGGCTTTGGTTGTATCTTTATATGATTTGTATGTATTGCTTGGCTAATTGCATTGCATACTCCTCTCATCTCCGTCCTTGAGACCAATTGCCCTCGCTGAGCAATAGTTTTTGCTCATTCCTCTCTATACCATGTTTTTACAGGAGTAGTTGAAGCAGACCCTCTCGAGGTAATTGAGGAGGAGGAGCAGGTGGAGGTGTTTCCGTGATAGCACTTCTCTGCTTTGGCTGGTGGTTGGTTACCAGTTATTGTGCGAACCTTGCTTGTTATGTATATTGCGTGGAGGTCGCTTAATTTTGAGGCTTGTAGCCTTGTATATATTTTCTAGTTTGAGGCCTCTACGGTCTTATGTTGTATAAGTTGGAAGAATATAATGTTGTAACTTATACTCTGATGACTAGTGAAGAAATGCATGCTAATGGCTAATGGTTTAGTGGCATAAGTACTTGTGTAGTATGCATATCATTTTTGGTTTGGAAAGTTGGACAATAAGAAATGTATGTTTTAAAGAAAGTTGGCTTGTTTTGATTATATTATGGCTTTCGCAAGTATTATATTGATTTTAGGGTTTTCGGATCGTCCGCGGTACAGAGGAGACTCCGTCTTGATTTTAGGGTTTTCGGATCGTCCGCGGTACAGAGGAGACTCCGTCCGTGTGTCGGGTCCGGGCTTGGCCTTTTGCGGGGTCGGGTCAGGGCGTGACAATGTTGCTATCTGTAGAGCCAAATTCTATTCAGATTTGGAGTTTAGTGATCGGAATGGGATGAGAAAGAAGGCAATTCGGTTCTCAACAGTGGATTTAGTAGAAGTAGATTCGGTTCATGAAAGTGTTGGGACTAAAAAAAAAGATTCCACTAATCAAGCAGAAGTGGGCCACCATTTCACCGGCACAACCTACCTATGCACCAGCACCACAAATGGAAGAGCCTGTAATAGATCCTGTCACGCCCCCAACCCGACCTATGGAGGTTAGACTAGGTGTGATCTAATCATTCACGTTCTTTTACGACTTTAACTAATTAACGAAGATTAAGCTTATTCGTTAGACTAGAACTCCAAAAAATTCTCTGAAAAACTGGAAGCATAATGGCTGTAATTGGGCTCCTTAGTTTAACTTGATTTCTTAAATGCCTCAAAATATTCAATCTCAAATTCGATTCCAACTAAGATTACTATTTATCACCAATTGATATGCCTACTATTTATCTCAAAGTCTCGTTTGATTAATATCTAGCATGATAACTATGTTCCGTTTATTTGTTAATTCTTGTTACACAAGTGCCTATTGATCTTTAGCATACTATTAAGCACCTAGGTGAAATTAAATAGAGTTACAACATTTGATTTCTTCACCTAGTGGTTGAGTTGCCTATGGCAGTTACTAAATCAAAACAGTAGTAGCAACTCACAACAGAGCGTCGTCTAGTCATAGTCAATACAAGCCAAAATTAGACCCCAAATTACAACGGGGGTCATTTACAATTGACAACAAGCAATATAAGAATAGTCTTCAAAATAAACATAAAGTTCGCAAAATAGCCATAGTCAAGCAAGGCACGGAAGACAAGCAATCACTCCAAAGAGTCATCAACAGTCACGTTACCCTCAGGTACCTATTCCTGATCTTCTTCACCTGTGATGATAAAAGAGGGTGAGTCCTTATGAACTCAGCGAGGGGGAATGAGAAATACGTTTTGAAACTTTTTCCGGTTAAACTTATAAAAACTCCTTTTTGAAAGCATGACATATAACACAAGTAAATTTATAACATAATATGAATGTAAAAGAACACATTTACCCGTTTTTCCTCCCCGAGGTCCTCTAGGAACCAAACGAGAGTACTTAAATACATAGTGAAAAAGATACGGTGAGCTTTTGCTCTCAATTCATTTTCGATAGCAATTGTGCGGCTGACTTCAATAATCCACTTATCACTCCCAATTGGGTGTACTCCGGATGTACCCTGAAATCCTACGACCCAACTCTCTGAGGGTGGAACGCCAAGCGAGAGAGGGAATTAGACCATGGTAGTCACAGGAGCACCGGCAAACCCTATGCCGCCCGGCGTTCGTGAAACGCTACCATGCCACAATGAAAGGTTGCAACCTTGTATACAATAAACATTTATACCATTTAACGATTCACATTAGGAGGACAACAAAGTAGGTTGCCTCCGAGCAATTTCAAGATCACATATTGCCAAGTAAACAAATGAGGCATGCTTAACATGAATTTTCACTTTGTAAAACATGTAGAGTCATATGAACATTAAATGGGCAGCTGAATGACACGTATAAATCAAGTCATATAACTCATTCCAGGGTTCACGTATCAAGTATTAACATTATACAAGCATGCAACGACATTTATACGAGACCGGATGCAAGAATAGCTCGCTTAGCAACATGCAATCATCGGAAATCATATTTAGAGCTATAAGGACAACAACGGGCAGCCTATTAACCACACAATTTGACACATTTAACCAATAGGCCATCTCTTAACAAAAATCATAAGTGTTAGGGTCTCAATTCCGTGCTTAAACGTGCAATTAAGCATACCATTCATCGATTAATGATCCCAAACCATACATCAATCACATTAAGCAACTTCAACCAACCACAACTGTCCACACAACATCCAAGTACCACAATTCCAAGCATTCAATACCCCAAGCAAGGTCTCAACATGATTCTAAGCACATCACTAAACAAAACCCTCACTGCAATGGTGTGTGTTCCCACATTCGATTAGACAAGCAAAAAATCTCCAATTCTAGTGAACCAAGTGTCAATTTTAAGCTTAATGGGTAATTTAAATCTAGGAACAAACCTCGCATCATTTGGAGTTCGGGCTTAGGAGTTATGGCCAAAACCGTGAGACTACGCAAAACTGTCCAGTTTTAGACACATTACGATTTTTGCTATTTTTGAGGGTCTTAGAGTCAGAATTAGCTTCAGTCTATTTCTGGAACAAATGTCCAGAACCGCAAACTCTAGCAACATACCAATTTTCATGCAATTTCACCAACATTTACTAGGTAAAAAATGCTTCGTTCTGCAGAGTCAGAAATCTGCCAAAACCCTATTTCATATTCCCAGATTTTCCAGATTTAGACACCCCACGATATTTGACCATTTTGAAGGCCTTAGAGTCCGAATTGGCCTTGGCCTATTTCTACAAAAAATACTTAGAACTGGCACAACTAGTCAACTACCAATTTTCACGAATTTTCAACATCATTAATAGGCCAAATGCACTTCTCTCTACCAAGTCAGAAATCTGCCAGCTACGCAATTCTTGCCTATCTTCAAGTTCTAGCCAAATATCTTGCCATGCATGGTTACATAAGCTCATGTACACACATATACAACAAGTACAGAGGTAAATATAAACATATGAAGGCACGCATGTGGTTTTTGAAAGCTTTTAAAAGAGTTGTAGCCCTCACCTTAGCCTATTGATGATAAATGATGCTCAAAATTCTTGAAGATGCACAAAAAGGTCTTCTCTCCTTGCTTGGCCAAGAGAGATTGCTTGATTTCCTTAATTCCTAGCTGATTTATCATGTTCTTAGTATGTGCATGTGGTTAGAACAAAAGGGAGATGAAAGAAAAGTTATCAAACATACCTAGGGCCGAAATGAAGGGTTTTTGTGTGCTTGCATGTGTTTCTTGCTTCTTGCTTGCTTGGTCGATCTTCCTAGAGTCCTTGAGTGCCTAGGTGAACCTTATGAGATGAGCTTAAGTTATGGAGAGTCATGAAGCAGCCATGGCCGAGAGGGTGAGAGAAGATGAGAGAATGAGAGAATGTTGAGAGCAAATGAGGTTGAAGTTGTTTGAGAATGCTTTGAGTATGATTGTGTCGGCCTAGAACTCTACAATTCTGAAATTCCCTTAGTCATTGTGTATTCTTGAAATGTGAAGAAGCATGGGTGAAGAGGCCGAGAATGAGAGAGAATTTGAGGGCAAAAAGAAATGTAAAATTGTTAGAAAATTGTTGCATGCTTGTCTCGGCCTTGGGGCTTGGCAAAATTCTGATTTTTGTATCATCTTTTTAGCATGGTTTGATTTGTTTGTAGGCAATGGTGATGTGGCCGAGAATGGTAGCATGGTGGTTAGTAAAATAATGATTTGGTGCATGCAAAAGTTATGACAATATGTAAGATTCTTGTCTAAGCATGCATGATAAAATTGTTTTGTTCAAATTTTGCTCAAAGCTCTTGGTTTGGCCGACCACCTAGAGTCACAAATCTGAATTTTTATTGTCATGTTCTAAGGTTTATTTAATTGTATGTGCTTGGAATATGCAAAAGAATAAAGAATAAAGAATAAGAATGTTTAGCTTTTGGTGAAATTTTGTCTTCTAGTGCATTGACTTAGAATTAAAATAAGAGTTAGTGGAGTTGTAGGATTAATTAATAATCTAGTGCTTCGTGTAAGATGCTTTCTTGATTAGCGTGCGGGCATGCTTTCCTAGGTTTAAGGCAGCACTACGAGGTAAGACACGAACTACAAGACAAATGCACATAATTTGATGCAAGGCACATAAAACGAGACTCGACTCTTAAACCTAGGTCAAGGCATACAATTCTAGGTTAGGGCACACGAAACGAGGTATCGCACGCAAATCAAGGTCGGGCCTCACAAATCCAGCATTAGCAGCTGCACCAGCTGAGATACCAATAGCAAAGGCGGAGTCAGTAGCTAGAGAGGTAGGTAAGGCAATTCCTTTTTGGTAAAAAAAATAGATATAGATTGAATCTTATGAGAACGATACATCATATTGAAAGCCGTACGTTGGTACCATAATACTTGACAACTCTTGTTTGCAGTAGAAAAGTATAAATGAAGTGGCATACTTAATGCACTGCCAAGCGTGGTTTTTATCCTCTGTGTTATCCTATTTGATTTGATAATCTTTTATGTTGAGATCAAATTGGAATTATAGGGTATTTTGTTCAACCTTCGCGGCAGCTGCGCAAGTCAAGGAAGCAGCTAAAACTATCATACTACCTCAGAATGCAGCACTATGAGAAGCTTGGGGAAGACCATACCAGGTGGCAAGGACTCGCCTCCAGTAGAGGCCCCGTCAATTGGGACAGAATTCAAAGGCATGGTCACCAGTAGTAGTAGAAGAAAATCTTTGGCTCCAGAAGAAGTGAAACTGGGCCCTGGGGTTGTTGACTTCCTGGAGTTCTCACTATTGAATAGGTGGATGCATGCCTGGCTTAAGTATTTGGCCTGGTACGCAGTCCAGTCCTCTTCTCCGGATACCTCCATTGAATCATGGTTTGAAGGCCCAATTGTCCTAACATCTTGGAAAGAAAAGATGAAAATCCAGAGCTGATAAGGTTTGGGATATTGTGGCCTTTGTTTGATCTCAATATGAAGTATCATAAAGGTGAGATCAAACCACCAAAAGCTCTGACTTCAAGTTTGAGTTTAGGTAGGACCTGGGTCTCTGAAGGCTTTACTGGTCAAGATTTCTTGGTCTTTGCTCGTGGCCTAAACCAACCACGTGCAATGAGATGTGTAGTAGTACTGGGAGAAATCTTGGACGCCACTCCTTCCAACACCATCTATCAAAGTGAATAGAAGTCCTCAATCAACTTCCAGAGTGGAAGGACTATATACTGACTCTTCACAAAAAAGTGCGAGGGTTACTGACAATCGACCTACGGTAATAGGTTTGAAGATATAGCAACAGGATGTTTATAGCGTACCGATCCTAATAGGCTTTCTGCTTCAATAGATCTACTCTCTCTTCATTCTGGAAGAAATGCCAGTAGTCATGGACGAAGAGTTTGAATCCTCTCTATAGGCCTTATAGGAAGGCTAGTGAGGCAGCCCTCATAGATTGGGGGAAAAGCCAAAATCCTATGTTACTAATCCGGGGCTTTGGTCAGAATGTCTATAAAGCATGGCATTAAGTAAGAAATTCCTTCTCTAATCAAGTATGTAGTACCTTGAAGTTGAGACTTTTCCCAAGCCTAAGAACTCATACGAGCTGTAGTCGGACGTTAATCAGTAAACGGTGTGATGTTAGCAATTGAATACGTATTAGCTGTGATCTTTTCTTTTGTGATTGAATCAGTAAGCGCTGCAGATGTTATTCAATAAAAGACTCTATGTGTAGGAAAGAAGCCAAGTCCAATAGCTTTTTATTAAAAAAAGAGATGGGAACTTATTATAGTGTGGCCAAGCCAAGACTCGAGTGGCCAAGTGGATGCAAAGACTATAAAGCCAATGAGTCTCCCCCCTGGTTCTAGAGTAAGTAGACTAAGAAGAAGGTATAGAAGAAGAAGAAAAAGGGTAGCTGGTTCATGAAATGAAACTGACAATCTCAACTTCCTTACTTACGATATAATAAACTCATACACCAGCTCCAGGCTTTAAAGAAGAGAAAAAAGACCTGGCTTCAAGGGCTGTAGCTTTGAGGAAAAAAAGATCCCAGACCTGGCTCGCTCCAGGCAAATTCCATTCCTCCTCCCCCAGACCCGGCATAAGAGAAGGGTTGATAGCGCCTATTTGTCAAAGGAGAGTTATTGCCTAAGATCCTCTTCTCCAAGATCTTAGGTCTGCTGTTGATTATTGATACGGCTTGGCTCCTGATGCCAGGTCTGGGTAGGGATATGTGAGAGAAATTGATGCTGCTAGTGAGGGCAATTTATTCTACTCTGATGCGAGGGAGGCCATCCATAGGCTTCTATAGGCTCCATAAGAGGGGCAGGAGATCCGGAGTTGACGGATTCAGCTTTTGCATAGGACCGAAAATAGATTAGAAGGAAATTCTTTAGAGCCAGAGGCCCATGTTTAAAAAGAAGATTTAAAAGGGGGAAGGCTAGCTTCGCATAGGCTACACAAGCCAAGATCAAACTCTTCTTTTGACTATGATTGAGCCCTTCAGTGGTAGAACCTGGTAAACTCGACGTACTACTTCCTTCCAACCTTCGGCGAACTCTTCTTTTAACCAATTTCTAGTTAAGATCATATCACTTTTTCATACCTAAATGCAGCTGTGATCTTTTATACAATATCACCAATGATAGAAGGAGAGAATGTGATCCTTCTTCTTCAATTCATCTGCAGAGCCAAATCCCTTTATCCCCTCTCTCAATCCCTTCTTTCAGAAAAATGTTTGGCAAGGAGTATGAATGTCCGAACTCCCTGTGTTAAGCATAAGGACCACCCTAAGAGCTGATTCAATAGCTAAGGTTACTTATATGCCATTCACTGCGGCAATGGAAAGGCTTACAGCTGCTACGAGAAGATCTGTCTTACCTTATTTTTTAGCTCTTATTCAATTTCTCTCACTTATTGTTGGGGTTTTTACTCATTTTCTTTTTAGGAAAGAAGGAAGAAGACCATAGATCTTATAATACGTCATCGGTGTACTTACTTCAACACAAGAAGCGTGGGCCTACTACTCACCTCCGACTAATTCCTCAAATCAAGCAGAGCAGCTGGAGGGACAAGAGAGATTTTACCTCAATCCAATAAATCTATTCCCAAGCTGATGCTTTGGGTTACTTTCCCCGTTTACGGGTTAGCTTTCTAACTACTCGCTAGCTTGTTTGCTTACTATCCTCTTACTTATTCTTGAACTAGGACTTGAACTGAAACTTCCAAGTTCTAAGAAATCCTGTCTTTGTCTTTTCATGCTGTCTTTTGTGTGCTATTCCTTTCGCAATATCCACTTGTATTTATTTCAGGTCTCGAGTTCTTGTTTAGAATTCTTGTAGATGAAGTTCGAACGAGAGCTTTGATGCAATTCAAATTGACAAGCAGTAGTGACAGCATAATAAATGTCCAGAGGACAGAACAAAATCTTTAATTCCCGAGTTTCCTTTGTCAATAGACCAATCAATGGTGCTGTATCAGAAACAAGATTCAGTCGCTACAAGCGAAGGATAATAAGAAACCGGTCGTAAAATGGGTAGATTAACTAAAAGAAAATACACTTGGCCCACTAAGCACTAGTAGAGTCACTCAGATAATATGCCTAGACCGGAAGACTAAAGGATTCTTCAAGTCTAGACGTAGCCTTCTTTAAATGTCATGCCAGTTAAGGTAAGCTCTCAGTGGATGCTATTACTTGACTCAATCTATCTGGGTCATATCGCGATCGACGTTTATTATACGTTGCTTCGATTGCTGTGTACATCCCCAGCCAATAAGAGAAGTGGGTGCCCAACTCGCTAAGAGGAGATAACAGTGGCTCCGCGCCCCCTAACTACTGAAGACCTTAAAGAGGTGGTTGACATTCGTCAGGCATAGATCGCTGATTCTCTTAATTTAATTCTTTGAAACTACACGCTAGACTAGACTAAAAATCCCTCTATTTTAATAGTAAGATTTGATTTTATTGGCTATTGGCACTTCTATAGAATAGAAAGAAGGAGTTGTCAGCCCTCATCAAAGTACGCCCAAAGACTTATCTAAAATTCCTTTAAGCAGGGACCTTTTTTTCTGTGAGAGGTCGTAGGCCAGTCTTTCACTTATTTTCGAGGAGTGTAAGCTATTATAAAATTTCTTTATAGGTTAACACGACCTGGAAATCGTAAACCCTTCCTCTAGTTAGTGACTTGGCTCCCTTCCTTCTAGTCACTACTAGTAGGATAACATCTATTAGTCCATTCTCTTCCTTCTCTTTTTTCTTGCTTTCTATCCTCTGGTTTAAGGTTCATAAGGGGAGTGCTCGCTACTATAAGACAACTCTGCATTCCTTCGAGGCAATCGTAGCCAAGCTCTGAGACTATTCAAGCTAGCGTGGTAAGGATACCGAGAAGGATACCTAGCTAGTCTTGAACCAGAGCAGGGAAGTGAAGCCCTCGATTAACAAATAGCTCCCTGTTCTATCCAATAGACTATTTGCTAAAGTTCAAAGGCTAGTTTGAAGAAGGTCCAATGTTCGGGAGAAGTAAGTGAAACTGCCGTTCCAAAGCTTTTTAAGGTATGACGCGGGCTGGGCAATCAACCGGAGAACCAAGGAATGGAATTGAACTGAAAGCATAGGCTTCAGCCGAAGCTGGAACCAAAGATGAGTGGCTGTTGCCCGGGAACCAAACTATTGGCTTTAGCGACCCAATGTCGGTAGATGAAAGACGAGTTCGGAAGTACTGGATAGGTGCCTCCCCCACAAAATATAGCTTATGCGGAACCTATTACTCCTCAACCACCAACTAGCAGCTCTTGATAGAGAAGCTCTGTAAGGGCTATTTTAGGGCAGGCCCCACTCAATGTGGTTTTTTTTTCTTGATAAAATCTTCAACCCTTTGAAGCAACAAATCGCAGGGCGTAAGCTGTTGAATAAGCTGTGGGTCTTGCGGCGGATGTGGCATCTTCTGAAACACTGTAGTTAGGGGGAAAAAAGCTCATCTTTTTTCAATGCAACTAGAGGGTTCTTAGTACACTAATGCTACTACCTGCCCAGTAAGAGGATATTTTTAGTTTTATGTCGTCAAAACAAAAGGCTTCCCTATCAGCACATAAAATAAATTAAA
Source organism: Ehretia macrophylla (assembly GCA_037974665.1). Lineage (NCBI taxonomy): Eukaryota > Viridiplantae > Streptophyta > Magnoliopsida > Boraginales > Ehretiaceae > Ehretia > Ehretia macrophylla. The sequence goes on from CM075770.1 coordinate 11,140,624, forward strand.
TAAGAGAGGTTTGAAGATGCTCGACCGATAGGGAGAGGTTTGAAGATTGGTCTTATTTTTACGCGGGTTTCAAGCCATCGTCTCAGTCGGTGGCCTAAGATAAGCCAACTTACAAGATCGGATTAGCAAATCATGAAACTTGCCAAAGAAGAGCTTCCAATCGCATATTGTGCCCATACTAGTACCTTTTGTTATACCTACTTAGGCTACATCTCCTTCCTTTTCCTTCCCGACATGTCTGTCGTTTTCTTTCAAAGAGGCCATTCTTGGTCTTTCAACTAACCCGAAAAGGGCTACTTACCAATCAAAAGAAAAAAAAAAGGACAAATGAGATAGCTGAAGCCAAAGCCACATTTGAGGATCTTGAATCCACCATGAACAAGATCCCCTTCTAGTTGGAGGAAAAAGCCGATGTTATTTTACATTTTTTTAGTTAGAAAAGTATGAAGATTTTAAGTAGCAAGAAGTTTCTTTACCTTCCCCTTTTTGGTGGTAGTGGTATATACAATACATATTTCTTTTAGGAGTGATCTTTCCCTGTAACTAGAAATTGCATAAGAGAAGAAAGGTCGTAGCGTATGGGGAAGTTAAGCGTATAGCTTAAGCGCTAAGAAGCTCCCTCGAATCATGCTACTTCGGCTATATTCTTTTCACATGCGAGTCGAACGTTGTTTTCGAGGATAATCTACGCTCTGTAAACAAAGGTCGACCTTTCTTTCTTATCTAATCCCCCCCTATTCCGAGTGATGACCAGATCCCTTTCGCACCTAACGGTGCTCAGAATCATAGGCACCAGTCTTCTGATTCCAACGTTAGAAGCCCAAGTGGAATTGACAACCGGAGACGCCGTCATTTTTACGACCGATGGACGAAGGGGGCGGACCCTCCGAAGGTCGGAGAGTGATCACCCATTTCCTAGCATTGGGTTGGTCAACCCAAAATGCTAATTATGTGAAGTCCTTTCCAGTGACTCTACCCATCACCACATATCTGTTTCCAGACACGGGTGACGACTCAAGGATAGGAACCTTGTAGTCAAGACCCTATTTAGCTAAATGATCATAAACATACCATAAAAGCTCGAAACGAACTAATGTTGGATCAGTCATCTCAGACTTCCAATGATTATTCACAACCGGAGCGTTAAAGAAATCTTGGATGGACACCTCAGGCGATCATACCATCAGGTGATACCACCTCAAGTATGCGAGCCATTGTCGGACCCATGACCTCAGGGTAGTCCACTTTAAGAAATCTCGCGTTGAATCCCCAACTGCTACTTCTTCAGGGAATAACTTGAGCTCGTCAGGGGCTGACTCCTTGCGGAGATAGTCTACTAAAGTAAAGCGCCCTTGAGTTACGGATTCAGTGGCCTACCACGCCCCAGCCATAAATCAAAAAGGCATGGAACGTTTCTAGAACATCTTCAGCAACCTAGAAATGTTAGAAGACTGCCGATGTGGGAAAGTACTAATACTACGCCTACTGATGCCACATATCCGACACTAATTACTTATGTTACGAAACAAGAATGTCATAGCGGGAAAAGGTCTCCAGGTAGACAGCGGCTATGTGCTCGTCAGTGATGACAACATCATCACTGAGTACTGCGTAGCGGTCAAAGATTTGCTAAGGGTACACCTTGTCTGCTGCTAACCATATCAAAGCATTTAGGGTTAACGCAAACAAAGGCCAGAAAGAGGAATACCCTAACGATTGACCCGTGGAGAACCACATTAGTAAATCAGGTGTCCGCACCCAGTCCACTAGGAATGGATGTCCTGTCAATGACAGAGACACTCATTCGGCAAAAGTTGGGCCAAAGCAAGCATCTAAGACTACATACTAGACGAGGAAGGGACAACGATCAATCGCTGACTTCAAATCCATCGAGTATGTGCTCTTGGCACCAACTAGGTGGCTCAAAGGTGCCGTTTGGTTGAAAGTACCATCTATAGGTAATTGATGAAAAACTGCCATCAACCATTTAGGAAGGGGGTGTAGCAACCTCTGATTCACCCAGTTTCCTATGGCGAATATCCTCCTCTTCCCTCCCACCCTCTATTGACTGACCTAATCGACCCAGATACGGCATAACTGGATCAAATTCAGGAAGAGGATTGTCTAAACCCATTTTAGAAGTGAAATGCTCAGTCTCCGACTAAGAACATTTCGTTATTTGGGTCAAAACAATACCTGATCCTGGGGAACCACAACAAACACCCCTAATGGAGCGAAGGCCTTTCTGATCGAGGCCCTCTTTCTCTTGGACCAATTGGAACCAAGAATTTACCTTAAATGGGAATGCCCAGAAGAAAGATCGGTCTCCCCGACCCCCCACCAGTTGTTCAACCGGATGGGCTTCATCTTCGATGCTATGGCCCTCCAAGTTGGGTCCCAACGTATCCCTTGAAGCAAAGGGATGGTTGAGACTGACGGGGTGAATCTCTGAAATAAAGCGGGAATTTTTTGACACAAATCCCAAAAGGCATCCAGGACCACTTTCATTGCGGAAGGGGGAGCCGAGATAAAGTCAAATGTAGCCTTATTCACTCTCTTGGCCTTCTGACCTACTTACTATTCATTACAGCCTATCTTTATACGACAATCTTGTCCGAGAATTCCTTGGATGTTGATATCGTATATAAGATCATTGCTGCATTTTGGAGTGGATTTTAACTATTTATATAAGAGAAGAAATAGAGCTTTAGAAACAGCCAATCTTTTCTTTATGCCCCAAAAATCCCATGTCTTTCTTGGTTGGACCAAGTCAACCGGCGATTTCCAACAAGTCTTTCCTCAATTTTGTTGGGGAGCAGAGCAGTCAAAGAAGAAAGCAAAGCAAATGATTCTTCAACTTCTGTCTTTGGTTTATCCCAGAGTAGCCGATAGGCTAAAAGTACTGGGGTGGCTGTATCGTTCACGGAGAAGCACTCTGTAGGGTTGCCCTAAAAACCCCGTTCCTAGGGATTTCTTGGGGAAAGTATGTTGGTACAAAAAACATTTCTTTGGTTTGTTTCATATTTCTCATATGATGATTTATCATTATGAGAATGAACGAAAGAAGGATCGCTCATGTGTCTTTATTCAAGGGACGGTACATAAGAAGAACGAAAGCAAGTGAGGCGTGCTAAGATTCCATTTGAAGTAACATAACAGGATTCGATGTTGTACCATCTTCAACTCTTATCGGGATCCGGAGTCTTTCGAGAAAAGGTCCCATCCTTCAATATCATGATTGGGTCAACCAGGCCAGATCATGAGTGAAATATCATGATCGGGTCAACCAGGCCAGATCATGAGTGAATAAAAATTTGAAAATGTACATAGCTGTTCCAGCTGAAATACTGGGAATAATTCTATCACTTCTACTAGGAGTAGCCTTTTTAGTGCTAGCTGAACGTAAAGTAATGGCTTTTGTTCAACGTTGAAAGGGTCCTGATGTAGTGGGATCGTTTGAGTTGTTACAACCTCTAGTAGATGGTTTGAAATTGATTCTAAAAGAACCTATTTCACCAAGCAGTGCTAATTTCTCCCTTTTTAGAATGGCTCCAGTGGTTACATTTATGTTAAGTCTAGTCGCTCGGGCCGTTGTACCTTTTGATTATGGTATGGTATTGTCAGATCCGAACATAGGGCTACTTTATTTGTTTGCCATATCTTCGCTAGGTGTTTATGAAATTATTATAGCAGGTCGGTCTAGTAATTAGGGGGCGGCCGTTCGGCCGCCTATGATACTAGGACCAATAGGTCAAAAATGGGTTTGTGCCTCAGGTGTTGAACGATCTACTCTACATAGGTGTGGGCTTACAGGTCTAGGGCTCATAAACACTTTCTTTCATTCATCAATAGGGCCCTGGTCGGTCAATTTTCTGGGCTGGGATCGATAAGTGGAAGTCATAAAAAATAGATTTTTCTCTTCACACCTCAGATCAAGAGGAAGGGTTGCTTGTCAAGCTGGCCTATACATAAATAAAAAGATTCGCTGTCTTTTAACCAGCTCTTCTTCTTTGTCAATGCTACTAAGGACCTATAGGTTTGCCTACTTGACTTATGAAAGATAATGAGAATGGGTTTTTCAAACAAAAAGGAAAAGGTGCTACTTAGTTTCGTAAGCCTTTGTCATTGTCAGTCAACTAAGTAGGACCTAAGGCCCCCTGCGAATCCATAAATCTGAGGAGCATGCCGCAACAAAAAGATGGTCCCCTATGCATTTCATTCTTTTCGAAAGGGAGAAATTGAAGTACCCCCCATCATAGTGAACCTCTCCTTGTGATCGAGATGAGGTAGATGCCTCCCAACCGGGGGTGGATCAAATCGGAGTTTCCTTAGGTAGCCATCGACCTATAGTTATCCTTAAACTTCCATGCTTGGTGGAGAAGAAGCGAACAAAGGTACGTTCACTTGCTGTCTTGTTCTCCATCACGAATTGGGATCGCTCGCCACCTAGGTAGCCACCGACCTACAGTTATCCTTAAACTTCCGTGCTTGGTGGAGAAGAAGCGAGCAAGAAAGGTTGAGAACATATTACCTAACTTCGGGGACAAGGGGCAGAACGACCTCTCGATCTACTTACTGTAGCCTAGGAATAAAAACGTCATCTAGGCATTCCCTCTTGCTCCAATCTCCCCTATGCCTAGGACGTTGTCTGGGCCAAGAGCCATAGTTAGTTACTGTTTCCATTTGGTTGTTTCTTTCTCATTGTTGATACCAGCAAGACCCAGCCAAATGATATCTGCTGGTTAGTAGTGAGAGGACTCTTAGTATCTGCATACCCAAAAGGGGGCGCTGGTTAAAAAACAATAATTTTATTTTGTTTCTTGTTCTCCTTTAGTAGCGGAAAATGAGTCTATCTATCTGCCTAGCTTTGGTAGATTTCCCCCAATGCAATCCACAAAAATTCCATGAATCCCTTGGTGGATAAGTCCGATGACTCAGCTGCAGTGCGGAATTTTGTTTCTCGTCTGGTGGATCTGATCTATAGTTAGGGGGCAATACATACCAAAAGGTTCGAAGAAGGAACATGCATAAGAGTATATAACCAACCCACCCTTCTGTATAACCTATTCACATGAAGCGGCTGGATGCATAAGGGGTTTGTGAGACCTTAGTCGGGATGCATAGGGGAGTCAACCTACGAGCATGAAGGAGCGTGGTACCGCTACCCCTCTCTAAGTAAAGGTAAGATTCTTAGCCCTGTTGATGACTCCATTTAAAATACAATAGGGACAGCCGTTTTCGGCTGCTCCTTTCGTATCTTGAAGAAAGTAGGCTTAAGTAATAGTAATTGGGGTTAGGTCAATAATAGCTATGCTATTGCCCTACTGATTTAAGGCCTCTGCCCGATCCCGAATACGGGCAGGATTCGATTGTGGTTGATAATACAGTCGAAAAGACCAACGAGCGAGATGGTTGTTAATAGTACTCCCTATCATTGCCTTTTGAATTCTAACATTCTACAATCATATCGATGTCTACTAAAACCTACAGGCGGGTGCTCCGCAACAATGACAGTAGTGAAGATTGCTACAAAAGAAGGGAGAGGTTTTCCTCTCCTTATTAGTCGAGTTACTTCATGCCTCTACCACAATTAGGTTACCTCACTACTCTAGTTTTTGGTATATGCATTCTGGGAATGTCCAATTCCCTTGAATCGTACTAGGGCTTATTCCACCAGGAGGGAGCGGGAACCAAAAAGATTCCTACGATGAACCCGAGCCCCATATCCCTATAAAGCGAAATAGACCTTTATTACTATATAAGAGTTGCACCAGCGACATCATTCTTCAGTTTGCTCTTAGTCTCCAGCGATTGAATCTCCTTATCCAGCTCTTTGACCCGATCCATCAATTCTTGAATCTTAGCCATCAGCTTCGCCATTGCTACATCATCCTCTTTCACCAAATAGCCTAGCTTTGCCCTAAAAAATCGACAATCAAATTTTCTTCTGAATCCCTAATGTCTTGCAGAGTATCCATATCCATTGGTTGCTTAGCGCCATTTCTAACCAAATAGAAAAAGTCCGCCCAATCATTTTTCATCAGATTCTCTACTTGTTTAGGTTGGTCAACACCAAAGTTTTGAAACCCCCTGGGCTTTGAGGAAACAATTGCAGAAAATGGGAGTAAGCTAAGGCGGCCCATTCCCTGCAGGACTTTGTCGTATCCTTACTCTCCATATCCACTTTGTTTAATGTTGAGGAATGAGGAATGAAGATTTATAGGTAAAAAGACATAATAGTGAAGGTTGTGGCAGAATCGGTTCTTGGTCATCCTACCAGTGGGCAGAGGTGGTTTCCAACTATAAGAGATTATGCAAATAGATTGTGGAGACCCAACCTCACTTTCTAGTATACAAACCCTCTGCTTGCATAATGAATAAAGAAAGTCAAGACCCTCCCAGCTCCATTAAGCCCTCGGCTGATCGTCTCACTTCAACCTGAACAACCACAACTAGATCTATTCCTTGAACAGTCTCTTTCTCAGCCAAAGTTTTTTTTGAGACCTTTCCATGACCTTTCGAAGAAACTGGCTCTCCTATGGGAACTGATTAGATAAGGCGTTCACAACGTTCAATTGAATCAAAGAAGCCTTCATTTGGTTCTACCTTTCTCTCTAGTTGAGTACCTTTATTCTATGTAGTGAATTCAAGAATAGTACGATGTAATGGATTCAATGACAACGTCCCTCTTTCGGTCTTGATTCGATTATTCCATGGGATATGGAGGTTGCATGGCAGGACTCCCAACTGATTGAATAGGTGATTTTTGATCTAAAATAGGAGAGGTTTGAAGATGCTCGACCGATAGGGAAAGGAATGGAGTTGGCTCGACAGAGGAACGAGCACAGTGGTTTGACTGCTGGGATCACAATCGGCCTGCATCAACGAAAATGGAACTATCGAATCACGGGTGACTCGCTTTATCGGGATGAGAGGAATTGCTTAATTGGCATTTCTTTCCTTCCCTAAATCGATCCACTAGTAGGTAGCAGTAGGAGAGATCCATTATGGTGGGATGAACCATTCTCGAATTTTGGCCGGTATTTCTGTCAATCGGCGAAAGACTCATGCATACTGGGAGGGTACGACTTCAAAGGATGGACTAGATCGAACGGCCAACCACTTGCCATTTTGGTAGGAGATGAAATCCAAAAGACTATTATTAGCGTGTAGTAGATTGACCCGAGTGCGTAATAGGCCAGTCGAGAAGAAATCCCATCAATAGATTGAACGGTAGATAAAGGATTAGAGGATAAGAGGGGTAGGTCTACCCAATATGGTTCGATAACGGATGGTCCCCTATCTGTGCTCTCTCTCTTCTGTCTGTGTTACTGGCTATCATGGATCGGTCGCTTCTTTGACTCGTCCTAAAAGGGATAGGGATAAGGATTCGCAAGCGAGGTAGATATTGAATTCACTGAGGAAGGGGAATGTATAGCTGGACCGAACCCAAGGATAGCTTTGATCGGCCTGGCCTCAAGTGGTAGCCTAATCGAAGAAGTTGAGCTTGTGCCCAAGCCCACCTTTTTCTAAAATCTCAACGTGGGATAGAGGAGGTTTGGAACCCTCATCGCGAATTTCATGTGGGATATCCACAAAGGATACCAAGGATGGTCGTGGATCAATACAAGATCGAGAAAAAGGGACTGAACTTGACAGGTTTTACTGCAAAAAGCTCCTCGCTACACAAATCGCCTCACCGCATTCGTTCAGTCGGGTCGCTACGGTGATGGAGGCTGACACGATTGATCGGAACTGGAGTCTCACGAAGGACTTAGTAGTTCCGTGGATGCATATTCAGTTGAGCACATATGACTGAGTCGCCCGTACCTGAGCTCGAGAAACATTCCTTATACTGACCGAGTTTCCTCCTTTTCACGAGCAGTGGAGATAACGTTTTACACCTTGCCTTCACTAACTGAGCTGATAAGTGTATGAATGAAGTCGATGCAACAAGTGTACTTTAGAACTGTTCTCCACCGCTTCGTAGCCGGAGCAAACATGTGGAGTTCACTGGAAAGGAGAATGGCAGGAATGATTTCTTGCAATGCAACATAACTCAAGCTTGTTTCACAGGCTGTACTCATACTCACTGACTACACGGAACTCGTCTAACAAGTTCTCGTCAAGTCTACGTGGACTTCTTCGTTAAGTCTGAGTACTCGAGTGAATTTATGAACGAGCTATAGACAAAACCTGGTAGAGCCTTTGGAACTCATATCCATAAGCATGAAATTGAGTCTACGAAACGTAGACTTCATTCACAGCTGAACTTGTCTCTATTTTGCTATTCCCTTTGGTTTTGAGGCCAAACTCACTAAGTGGAGGCCGGGGCGGACTGCAATTCTAGTGAGATTAGTCCTCTGTTCTGACCCAATGTTCAATTGGGGAAAGGACACTCTTTCAGGAAACCCCACCGAAAATATATGTCGACCCCCCATTCCACTTCCATTTGTCATCCTTTCTTGTGGTGGAACTTGTCATTCACCCTCCCATAAGTGATTATCGCCAAAACAAAAAAAGACATCTTGCATTTTTTCCCTCTCCCACAAAAGAAGAGTCAAAGTATAATAGTCTCTGTCTCATATGCTAGTCTTCCTCATCTCTTTTGTCGGTTAAGTGCTGGATGGGGAATGAATCGGTTGGCTATATCCCTGGACCTCTCGGCTTTCCTGTCACGTTCGAACGTAATAAGAGAAGACCTACCCAAGCACTACCTTGTTATCATAAAGTTGAATATCCCGGACAATCACAGGAAATAATACCATAAAAAATGAAAAAGAAATCACAAAGGTAAAAAGACAAGTAAAGACAAGCGCAGTAGGGGGTGGGGTGTCCTTCTAAACTGGGGACGCATTATGCCCAACTAGGCAAACAAGTTTGGGTAGGGCAACTCAAGGTCCGATGAAAGGATTCGAACAACAGACACCGGTAATTATTCACCGAAACAGCGAAGGGACGGTGCGTACAGAAAATGGCGGCTTACCGTAAGTCCCTACACAAGAGCTTGTTGACCATAGCAGGGATGGCCGTACTGTACTGGTTAGGCGAAGGCACAGTATGTAGGACCCTCGTATGAAAGCCCACCAAGCTTCCTTGCACTATGTGGAACGAACTATTATCGGATTGGACACGCTTGTAGCTAAAGGAACGTACAGTGAGCCGTAGCAGGGAAGAGGCCAATGTCTCGTCAGATACCACGACCCACGATCAAGCCAGCGACCTTCACCTGCCGCAGGTCATACGGGGCCTTTCGCCCGAGCTCACGGCGGTCTATTCCCTTTCCAGATTGAGTTGATAGGGGCCTTTGGCTAACGTACGTTCAGGGGTCTACCAGTCAACTACCTTATCATCTAATGAGGTTTTTAGTACCACGAGTCCGTTAGTCGTTATGGGTGGACTCAATTTCTTCTGATTTTAAGCAATCCCTCTTTTTCATGTTTCACCATATGGATTACATATCTTTCGGTTTCCTCCCGCAACTCCCTTCGGTCTCCTTTAGCTCTGGTAGGCGTGCTTCTGTAGTTCTTCTAGCCTTCCTTCATGTTGTAGCCTTAGCTTATTGACGAGTCTTGCATTAGATTAAATACATACAACATTTTCTTTGATTCATACCTTGAAGAAGAACGTTATTTGTTTGAGTTTGATGTCATTACCATGCGGGAGCCACTTGGGCAGGACCCTTATCTTCTTTATTATTTCTATATGGTATGTTGAATCACTTGTGAAGTCGACTTCACTTGACCATGTCTGCTTCAACTTTACCCTAGACTTCTGTCGTGTAGTGTAGCAAGACTAACAAGTGGTCGAGTGAATTTATGAACGAGCAACTATTAGTTGCAATACCTTTCTATTTTTGGATTCTTCTTCCACTCACCTCCACGGGCAAATATAGTCTACTACACTCTTTCTTGGCTAGTGTAGTAGACTATATTCTAGTAGGTCATTCGGAAGGGCTCCGTAATGTTTTGGGGCCTAACGTTGTGGTTGTTCCCTTGATTGATCGAGAAAAACAAGTTCCAGAGGCATCTTCCATTCATATTGATTTGGATTTTTCCGCACCATATTTTGATCTGCCTCTTCTTCGATCCAGAATTCCCAGCAAATCCTTGACACCTTGAATACAATGGGATTTCACACTTGGCGAATCTTTCACTCTACCTCCTCTTATTAAGACCTTAGAATGTTACTGCAAATTATGACCTTCACCTGGAATGTGAGCAAATATATCATGTCGATTGGTCAACTGTACTTTGACTATCTTACATTGAGCTGAATTAGGTTTTTTTGGTGTTCTCGTTGAAATACGCGGACATACTCCTTGCTTTTGAGGACATTGATCCAAAGCTCGAGTACGGTTCGTGTGCCGTTTTTCTTCTCTACCATGACGAATCAAATGATTTAATGTAGGCATCGCTCTTTCCTTTGTCCTTCCCCCCGATTTTTGCCCTATCACTAGTGGTTACTCCCGATCCGAAGCACCCCTTTTCCATTCATAGAGAGATCCAATCGTCAAAATCAATAAAAAGGCCATCATGGACCAAGATCCAAACGAATCAATCTTGTTGGGAGGTACTGCCCAAGGAAAGGAAAAAGGTTACTTCCAGATCAGGAATAATAAATAAAATTGAAACAAGATAAAATCGTATATCAAAACGACTTCTGGCTTCACTGGAAGGATCGAAACTACATTTGTAGGCCGACAATTTTTCTGGATAAGTCGAACTATTGGAAGCAAATGGAAAAGGAACACCGAGTGGGTTCAAAGAAACTAGCGGATTGATCACCAAATAGATACAAATAGGTGCAAATTCTGACATCACCACAGACCACTTTATTCTTTCTCTCTTTGCTCGCGGAGCGGTATACCAAAAAAAGAGATACTTGTTGGAAATCGCCGATTGGCTTGGAAAAACCAAGAAAGACATAGGATTTTTTGGGCATCAAAGTGGCTTTCTTATCTTAAGATATTTCTAGTTGGATGAAAACGGTGCCCCTAAAGGCTTTTATTGAGATGTCTCTTTACTAGCGAAAATGCCGACATCTACTCGAAAAATAATAGTGTCAGAGTCAATACCGGTGCTATCCCCTTCTCCTGCTCTGCTCTTGCAGTCGTGTTGATAAAGGAAGATTCCATTTTTTGCGGGGATATCTAAACTATTGGATTAACCACAAAGAGAGGAAAGAGATCAGAAGAAAGAATCATCGTTGATTGGGAGAAAAACACTATAGAGGTTTAAAGATGCTCGACAGATAGGGAGAGGAATAGAGCTAATATCTGCTCTTTTCGTATCCTGGACTTAAGAAGGAACGCCGAGCAGCTAAGTCAATCGGTGCCTTTCCCAGAAGGCTTTAGGGTAAATCCATCGATTGAGCTTTCTCTTACTTAATTACAAGTCGTCTTCTATGAAATAAATGTTCTATTTATAATCGTTCTAGAGAAAAGGCATTATTCACGCCCATTTTTAAGATGTTCCAGTGTCGAATAGAAACGCAAGAAAAGTTCTAACAGTCTTCATATTGGCAAAAGGGGCAAAAGTCTCCAAATAGTCAATACTGGCTGTAACCTTTAGCAACAAGGCGTGCTTTGTAACGATCAAAACTACCGTCAGATTTCAACTTCACACAATATACCCACTTGCTGCCAATCAGCTGTTTACTAGGTGGTAGAGGAATAAGGTCCCATGTATGATTTTCTTTAATAGCATCTAACTCCCCAGCCATGGCATCTTTCCAACACATACTTTTCCGGGAATCTTGAAAAAATAATTTCTTTTTTATTAATTACCCTCGTTGATTGGGATTAAACAATTCATAGATTTGGAAAAAGGCGAAAGGTTATTTCAATCTGATAGCAGGAATTTTGCATCTGACATTTCCACGTGCAACCCTGGCAGCCACACAACTTACACAGCACAGGCAGCATACAAGCAAGGAGCATCGCCAATGAACAACCAACGACCCTTACTCAGAGGAGCGAAAACAAAATGACCACATGGTCATCAACTAAATTAAATGTAAGAGTTAGCAAATGAAGTTGAGTATCCTGCAAGTAAAAAAATTCAATGATGAGATGCTGAATTGTGTGTGCACCACCACCATCGCCAAACCTACATTTTACAAAAAAGAATGGCAGAGGCTGGATAGAATTCAGCTCGACTAATAAGTAGAGAAAGGTAGATGCTCGACCTACTGTTCGAGCATCTTCAAACCATAACACTTTCCCATCGAATCAATAGACCCACATCTGATTCTACTATGCCAATGGTTACGCCCGGCTTATGACCCAACAAGCAAGGGCACTAATGCGAAAGCCCTTGCACGTTAGCCCGCGCTTCTGTTTCTTGCTGGGCTAAGTGAACACTCCATCCTAAAAAAGTGAAGGGGCCCACCTCACCACTCCCCTTCCCCTTATCACGGAAGCCACCAAAGCATAGGCGACTCGCTCAGTGCTTACGAACGAAAAAAGTGTTTATCGATTAGGTATGGGATACCTAATCCACTAGAGGGCCTCTGAAAGAGGTTTATAGTTGATCACTAACCTTGGCATTCCCCTTTCTTGCTCATTTCTATTATTGACGTATTTTGCAGTGCTAGACTCTTACTTGGCCTAATTAGGCCCTTCTTCAAGAAATCACCCACTTATTCCTAATTCAACCTTCTCAGATCTTCGGGCATCTAAACTCTTGATTTAGTGGGGATACTTTTTTTGGTCGAAACCCTTGTGATAAGGTAGCCGAAGTGCTTCCCACGTGTGACATTCCCTAACCCTTTTGGCCTTTTGGGAATGTTACATGTGTAAAACTCCTTCGGGTTGGTGCGGAGTGAGGAGTGACTTGCGAATTCACATTCATTATTGTGCCGTATAGAACCTACCTAGTAATAGCGTACTAACCCCTTATTCTTTCGAAACCATCGGACTTGATTGAGCATTAACTGTCCATTTTGTGGGAGTCCCCTCCGGCTTGTTTGAACGTCTATGTCTACTACCATGATTAGAAAAGGATTCCCCACCCTAACAATGGGATACTTTCTACTACCCTATCAATCAGAATAAGAAAGAAATTTTTTTTATACGCTATACGCTCGTATCCCCTTCATCGCCTCAAAAATAAGCGGTTAACACCGGTTTCGACACAATAAACGGGATTGTCACGAGCAAGACTCGAACCAGCACCTCTGGGCAATGAGTGGGAGGGAGCCTTGACTTAAGCATTGTACAAGTGCTTAAGGCTCCTTCAGGCCACGGCCAGAACTATCATATAAGGCAAGGCTTGGAAGCAAGCTACCAGTACCTATCAGTGAGAATTAGGCTTGGTTAGTAGTGCCCGCCCATTCTATCTCGCCCATAAAGCCGACCCATGAATTCTTCGGAGCGGGCTAGCAGGCTGGGCGTACGGGGACCATCGAAGAAGTGGTTCAATACGCCGCGACCACTACTTTGACTCCTTTTATGCAATTACGAACTCCACGGAACCTTCTCAATTCCAACGCAACTTATCCTTTTGGAGCTGACGTAACAAACTACGCAAGCCTCCCAATGAAGCCAACATAAATCTGATCTGAATAAAAAAAAGAAATGGCAGTTTCATTATGGTGGTATACCAGTCGCTTGTTCTGGAACTTCTAGTTCTAATCAAAGCATATAGATCCATAAATAGATTTGTATGTATAGCCACTTCAGTCGTGCTCCTCGTTTCTCAAAAGTATCTTTTTTCTGGGAATATGGTCAACCAGAAATTATTATGTTCGCGATTCTTCATCCACTGATGTAGAAAATGCTCTAGTTTTCCATTCTCATATGAGGCCGGAAAGTTGATTGGCAACAGGTCGGCATGAAGTGATTCATCATGCTCAAACATGAGCCGATTGTTCGTTAAGGATGGTTTATAGATCATCAAATTCCCACAAATAGAATGAGAAGTGGGTCCATGTAAATGATCAAGACCTCGCAAACAACAACGCTCCTTCCCCATATGGAGTTCGGAACCCAAAGGCAATCGTTGAGTAAACTATATCTTCTTTGTATTAGTTGACCTAAGCCGCACCTTGACTGCTGGGGTGGGGCTCAGCCTCTGAACCGTACGTGGGATGAGTTTCTGCCTCATACAGCTTCAGCCGAAGACCGAGAGAAGTTTAGGAGAGATGGGGAAACCTAGCAGTTGCCGGTCGGGGCGTGGATAAGCTTGCTTCTTCACAAGCTTATCCCCCCCCCCCAAAAAATCGACCCTGTAATGCTAGCACTTCGCGTTTTTTCTATTCTATCCCATTCCATTCCTAGATAGGCGACGAATACTAATCTAATAAGTGAAGTAGTTGTCGTCTAACCAATTGGCTCGAATACCAGACTGCCCGTGCCTGCCCATTTTGTCTCGTCCTAAATGGGATGGCTCTCTTAGTTACGTTGCGCCCCGACCCGAGTCCCTACGTCAGCTTTTCTCCACCGGCAATCCAAGAAGTTGGCTTTGACAAGACAACATTAGGGTCGTCCCCTTCATTCTATGCTGACCCCAGCCTGGGCTGGCTTTTTGGGAAGCTCATTCCCACTGAGCTCACAGCCTGGCTGGCCTGCCAGCGGTAGTGGGAATTCCCGCGTTCCCTAGTTAAAGACTTGGTTGGATGTGGGATTTACTTCACGAGGAGCGGTATGGACGTAGATGATATCATCACGACCTCTCTTTTTGTACCGCTAGGGATGCTTAACACTACTTCACCAACTGACGTTACCTGCGCTTTCGTGTCTCTCAGTGTGGTCAGCACTGGGTATTTTCGAACAGTGAGGCTTACACCCATTCGCATTAGTTCATCCAAAGTTCCTTACCCTTTTTCACGAATTATTGAATAAGCCATCTTCCTATCAAGGTTAAGGAGTCAACTAAGCATCTCAGCGGCAGGATTGAATACCCGGATCAAATTAGAGTTCACGCCGCCCGCCTTGAACAAATAGAAGGTGTGGGCCACAGGTCGCACATAAGCCGCCGGGTCGTGATGTACACTCCTCCATGTGAAATATTCATCTTCATTGGAGCTTTTTGGTAGTAGTCATGACCAACAACCATCAGCTGTTGGCTCGTTGGTAAGGTGAGAGCTTCAAGCCTGATTTCTGGTAGTGTACCCCCCACACAAGCACCAGCCGACGAAGGAGGGACATGAAAAGCTACAAGCCCAAAACCTTCGACCCAATGGGATTGCCCGGGGTACCTCATCTTGTCATTTTGTCGTTGCTCATTCCCGTTAGGCCGAAGTCATTGGCCTTGCCTTCTCCTCCCCCGCTCACGCTTCGCTGACCTATCGCATGGTAAAAAGAAGAAAGTATAAAAGAATAGTAAACGGAGCACACTGCAGAAATATTTCAAATATGAGAAGTCCTCATTGGATTCAAGAAGAAAGAAATGAAGAACGGGAACAAAACGAAATAAGGCATTTCTTACTCTAGTTTCGGATGAGCTTCTCCCAATTATGTCTGGTAATAGAATAGGGCGGTTCTCTCTGACCAAGGCTCCACTTTTTGCTCCATCTGTGGAGCGTATGAATTTCCTGGAATGTAGATAGACCAAAAGAGGGAATGAAGGGATAAGAATAGGAATTATAGTACCATTGGAAGAAGGGGCACCTGTGGGAACATCTCTACTGACGAACCATTTCAATAGTATGGGTGCTACCGTGCCACGAGGCACGACCATGGAAGTAATGAAAAAGAAAAAGTTATGTAGTTGGACCATCTGTTCTGTCCGTTCGTGTTTTGCTTCTCGTCAGAAAATGAGAGGCTAAAAATGGAAGTGCTTGCAACACATACCGAAATGGTACTAATTAAGCCGACCATTAATGACTAGTTCGAATACCAGGAGTGGTCTGATCCTTTATTTGATCAGACTGCTTTTAGAAACAAAAGCAAACTCTCATAGTTTGGAGCCCAACTCTAACTACTTCTTCGTAAGTAAGGTGAGGTACTTCTTTCGGGCTTCATGATTCCGTCTAAGCCCAAGACTTGATGAGACGAATCAAATAGTCTACTAGTGAGCTTTTCACATTCTTTCTTTCGTCCTTCTTCGGACCTTTAAATAAGGAGTTCTTTTGAGGGCTGTCGATTAGCGCAAGGCCCAAGTAGTTGTTCTTTTTTTAAGGTTTCCTTGCTAGTTCTTTCTTCTCGACAAGTAGAACATGTCAATACAGTTGTCTCACTTTAGCAAGTATATCACTATAGCTGCTCTATTGCTGTTGTATTGCTTTGATAGCTGCTATTCTAGCAGTCATATAACTATCCTAGCTATAGGTAGTTCATAGCTCAACGTAGTTGTTCCTATCCCTACTATTTTCTATCCTAGCTCTAGGTAACTCATAGGACAAGTAGGTATGGGTAGCCTCAACGCAGTAGGTATAGGTTTCTTCCTAGCACAACTAGATAGCGAAAAGTAGTTCTTTTAGTAGTAGTTGTCTAGTGCTTTTATTCATAGCTATCGAGGAGCTGTATACGCAAGGTCAACACTTCCTTTACAGAAGTCTTTAGTGCAACTCCCTGATCTACGAGCACCCTCCCTTTCTCTTAAAAACTTATATATCCCATGCAAGCAAACGCGATGAATTCCAAATAGCTTGAGGTTGTTAGCTAGAGCTAGCTACAATATAGCTACGCGGTTGGCTTACTAATCTACGACCACCCTTGTCTTAAGCATAACACATTGCGGTAAATCGCTTACTAGGAACTGCTCTTAATACGAGGTATAGTAATAGCCATATCTCAGAGCAGTTCCCTTTAGGTTCTCTAGTTTCTTCTTTCTTTCCCGTCGGCTTTCTTCCCTAAGCGGTCGAGTCTTGGCACTTAGATATATATCGATCGTAACCGAGACTGATTTACAACTCTATCTAAAATAGAGTTTTGGTAGTTCAGTGCCTTCTTTCTTTCGATTATCAACGAAACACAAGGAGTTTCTTTGATAGATAGCTTTCCTCTTTGTGATCTATTGGCTAATAGGATTTACAGTTTGGTGGGTCAACATGCTAGAAGGCGCAATCACCTTATTAAGACCAGCTGACTGCCCTCTTTTTTTAGTAGGTGATTCTTTATCTATCATTAGTAATCTCAATTTGTTTTTCCTTTGACTCATACACTGCGTGCTACAACTTGTGTTAGCTAGAAGTTGAAGTCAACATGATAGTACCAGCAGCTCCTATGGCAGGGTAGAGTCTCAGACTGGGGCACACCACCATAATAAGTTCAAGTTTTCAACCAGTGCATCATGCTATGGCCTAGGCTACCCAGCACATGTTATCTCAGTTTGGCTTCCTCTCCTCTAATTACGAGCATTTAAATGTTCGGATCTATGGAGCTTGAATTCAAGGCTTGCTATGAGGCCTACATGCAAGTCTTGAATATATATTTTATACACTCCCAAATCTCTTGAGTTGCAGCAAGCGCTGTTTTCTCTTTCGACCCTTATGATTTTCCAGTAGAAAGTCTTATGAGAATAATTTGATTTCATAGAGCTGAATAGGCAGCCGGAAGTCAACAACAACAAACATCTATTTTCTGCTTCCGTGGTCGAATCTACGATCCTCAGGCATGTTTCCCTTCCGACTATGCGAATTAACCTCAGTGCTTTCAATTGTTTTATTATTTTTCAATTATTCTTATTATTTCCCAATCTTAGAAGGAACAATAGAAGAAACGGCTGCCCAGCCAATGAAATTGACTGAAATACATTCTTTCTCGGGGGACCATGCCCTCGGGAGAAACTAGTCATGATTGCCTCTCAATGGAATTCCTTTTCAGGGGATATTTCTTTGAGAAGAATGCAATTTCAAGATCATAATTTAGCCAGATTCATAATCAACATTAGAGAACCAGATCTTATGGATTATCCCCCCATTCCCCATTTCCCATTTCTCTAATAATAAGGTAAGCTCGTCAGGTGCTGGCGTAAGTAGTAATTCCTACCGTTGCTAAAGCTTTTTCTTTAAGGCTTTTCACTCTCATTATCGTTATTCAAGCGGTATCACATAGAATCTTTCCTTTTGTCCTTCTGGCAAGGGTTTGAAGAGGGGCTTGGTAGCTAGGAAAGTGAGGAATGTACTATACTATTGGGCAAGTAGCGGATCTAGTCTCGGCTTTCTTGTATCTTTAGGGATTTTTTAATGGTACTTTAGGATTAAAAAAAAAGGCTTCAAGCTTAAGTGTAAGCTGAGTAAACTTGTTCAGCTTTACCGCAAGTCTAAAGAAAGGGAGGGGCAAAGTCCACTCGCTATTAGCTCGCTTAAATCTCTCCACTCGCATAGTAATGCCCTAGTCAAATCTAGATCTTGTTCCTTTGCGAGCGGAAGTCAGAACGAATACCGAGACTCCTTTATTTTATGCCTTATTAGTTATAAAAGCGGATCGCTTTGTTTGTAATGAAAAGGAAAGAGAAGGCGGCTGTAGAGATAGAGTCTTTACAGGCAATGAAAGTGATAGGAAAAGTGAAAGATTCTATCTTTGTCAGGTTTAAGGTAAATGGCATGAAAGAAAAAAAGTTCTTGTTTCAGGGCATATCGATGGGACTAAGAATAGGCGGTAAGTGAGGCAATTCCTTCCGGTAGTAGTGTTAGAGATATGCCCTAATGCTACATATTTGGATGACATATATTGGGGCATTTTGACATTTACTTATGGCATTAGTGTTTATATGTTCGTTTACATATTGACATAATTAGGACATTCATATTCTCCTTCTTTACGTGTATGAATGAGTCCCTAGTATTTTCATTAGAGGAATGTATTCTAAAAGCGTTTAGAATATGTTGGCGTATTTCTTTAATATGATAAATACTTAAAGTGTTCATAGTCCTTAGATTATTTGATCGGGACTTTAATAATCAATTACGGACTATCACATGTGTTGTTACATTTGATTAATATAGAGATGTTAATGATAAAGGATGGTGAGCCACGTGCCATAACAGCATAGCGATGCGACTTACAAACATGTGGATGACTATTAGTTGAATAGATCATTGAATGTGACGTGAATAACAAATTACATGACTTTGGATTAATAATTTGTTAATCGTTGCGATTGTGCATGTAATCCTTAGACTTGAGACATTACGGTTGTCATATGTATTGGGGTTTGATTCTAGCGTTTGGACAATGATTGTTTCGACAAACGAAATGAGATACGTCCTCTCGCAGTTTCATTCGTCTGGTATAGTGATTGACAAGTAGTGGTCAAGAGAGGATCCGTTAACCTCCGACGTGAGGCGATGTCCTATGCGATCCAAGTTTGGTTGTTGAATGAGGAAGTCCTTGGCCAAGGCATGAATGATGGAAATGGGTTTTTCCATGTGTCATCTCTCATTCCACCATTTGGATCTATGCATCGTTTCGAGTCTATGAACTTAATCGGATCATGGTTCTTGCTCGACGGGACAATTAATGGAAGGATTGGATTGTACGATAATCGGCGACCATAAATAGATTCACTTGAATAAGATTTCATTACTTTATAAACTGTCTTGATACGTTGGTAGCTAGAACGTCACTCAAGAACTCTGAGGGTGTTTTGAGAATGACAGGAGACATTCTCTAAACAAATCGAATAGCTCGATTAACATTGAAAGTGTTCAACGTTTCTTCAGTGCTATATAGTAGTGAATCTAGAAAGTCACACACAATAGAGCATGGTGAATGGTTTTTCTATTGAGCTTGATTTAGTTTTTCTTAAATTGTTAAAGTGTTAACAATTACATTTATTTTCTCTTGAATTGTTAAAGTGTTAATAATTCATTTAGTTTCTCTTGAATTATTAAAGTGTTAATAATTTGTTTATTTTCTCTTGAATTATTAAAATGTTAATAATTGTGTTTAGTTTCTCTTGAATTGTTAAAGTGTTAACAATTATATTTTGTTTCTCTTATATTGTTAAGGAGTTAGCAATTGTGTAATTGTTAAGGAGTTAACAATTGAGTAATTGTTAAGGAGTTAACAATTGAGTAATTGACCTTTTAAAAGTTATTGGGGTCAATATGCAATTATTATTAAGTGTTGGACTAATGTGAAAATATGAAATGGTTGTTTTCATAATTTTAACTAATTATGATTAGGTTGAATATTTAAATACATTAGTGGAAAAATACTACAATAAAAGAAACAAAAGATGACAAAGTTGTCATCTTTTCTTTTCTAACAAAGAGACAACACAACCTTAATTCAAGGAAGGTTGTCTTCACTTTTATTCAAAAGAGAGACAAGACAACAAAAGAAAAGGAATACTTGTCTTCTTTGCCTTGAAGACTCCACACGTTGGAGACTACACAAGAGAGAGAAGAAGAGTTGTCTTCTTCACCTCCATGGCTGAAAAACTAAGAGAAAAAACGCAGCAAGAAGAATGAAAAGAAAAAGGATTTTCTTCTTCATCATCTTGAGAGAACCATGGCTGAAAAATGAAGATGAACTAGATGAACTTGTCTTCTCTTCTTGTTCATAAAAACGCAGCCAAAGAAAGGGAGAAGAAGGAAATGGTTTTGCTCTCTTCCTCACAAACAAGCTCATAAATCTTCCATGGTTATCTAGCACAAAACAACCACAGAAATGGAGAAGCCATTCTTTGCTCGTGTGGACGGACTAGAGCTCTTGTATTTTCAAGAGGAGGTGTCTTCCATCAAGTGTGCAAAAATTCAGATCTATGGCTTCCATGAGTTGTCTACAAGAGGTATACTCTTCTACTATCTCTTGTCAATATATATACTTGCTATATATATGTTTTGCATATGTTAATCACATGATATCAAGATTAGAGTTTCATATGAACATCATGCTTTGAATTCCAGAAATTTTTGAATGTCATGTTTCGCTTCCGCTCGATTCTTAGCTTGATGATGTTTATAGCTCTAAAATATACGAGATCCTTCAAGTGGTATCAGAGCAAGGACTTGATCTTCATGTGATTACATATGTGTTTGTTTAAAGTTTCTAAAGTCTTGAGCACAAAAGAACAAGGAAAGAGTTTCAACATTTCTGAAAATGTTTCTGTCCACTGTTTTTGCGTGACTGTTTTGGCATAGTAAATGTTGTTAGATTTGGCTTATTTTTGGATATGTTATGCTATAGAGATAGTAGAACATTTCATCCTCTAATATGCATCTCCTAATTTCATGGCTAAAGGTTTCAAAAAAACCAAAATCTGTAAGTTCACTGATTCTCGTGTAAAGCTGGACAGTTTGCGCAGTTGTGTTCTAAGAGGCATAACTCAGTAAATTTAACTCCGAATTGAGTTATGTTTGATTCTAAAACTATCTAAACTCGAAGATCTACGTGTTTGTAAAATTTCAGAATTTTTGGAGAACTATGGATAGGCTAAACAAGTCAAAACAGTTGGTGTATGTGTAGCAGATTTATGATGGGTCATAAATTGAAAACAATGACTAATTGGTTTGATTTTGGTTAAGTCCAATGGGCTTAAAAATCAGTGGGCTTTAGTCTAATAGGATTAGATGATATTGTTTTTCTTAGTGAAGATTAAAATGAGCCTTGGAACTCAAATTGGGCCATAAAATTAACAAATGATTTGTATTGGGCTTTATTGAACAAGTATGAACTTAAAATTGGTTTTATCTAGTTCTTTTGTATTGTTTAACATGAGATGCTAAAATCTCAAGATATGAAACTTATTGCAAACATGCCTTTTATTTATTTAATGTATTGGATACATTAGTTTGTGTTAGCTTGCTTGTTTAGCTTTATTGTTTATGTATATGATGCATATCCTATGCTTTATGAGTTTTATCTTACATTGTGATGTTGAATGATGAATGGTGAATTTGATCATGGACTTGGTTAATGAATGGTTAATTGGTTGTAATTTCATTAAATTGCGTTGTAACTAATTATATAATTCATTAGTATGTAATTGAGACATAAGTCTCATTTTATTTTCTTGCAATTGAGAGAAATTTGTAGTGAGACATAATGTATGTAATTTCTACAAGAAGTTTGCAAGAAGACCATTGGAGATTTTCAAAGAGTTGAAGGTGTTTTGGTTCATTGAAGAAAATCAAGAAGACAAGACCAAAGAAGACATGAAGATGTGCTTGTTTAGGTTTCATTTTTGTCTTGATTTAATTCATAGTCCAAGTCCATGATCCACCATAATGTATGATTTTGCATGTATGTTTATTTATTTGCTTATATGTGATGTATGCTTGTAAATTAACTAATGTGCAAAGTGAGATCTAATTAAATTCAAAATCTTCCTACGTGCAAACATATTAGATTGTAAAGCGGTAAAAGTGTTTATCGTTGCCCTCCACTATCCTAGGTTATATTTGCTCGATTGGGTATGTCTTGGCTAATCCAAAGATAGGAAGACATATTTCATGAAAGTATTATGTTTACCTAGCAAGCATAGTGATGTTGTGTTGTTCCAATATCACGAGGCCAATAACGCACTAAAGCTGAGGTCCGCGATTCAAATTGTCGCAACACTGTGACGGTGGGTGTAATTTAACTAGATCACGTTTCCAATAATGCACCAAAGCTGAGGTTACGGTGATTTAGGGGCAAAATGGCCATATCCTATATAGTGATATAGATAGTAATTGTTGCTAACTCTTTGTATATATATTCCAATAATGCACCAAAGCTGAGGGGTATTCATATTAAAGAGAATCATGGTCACCTACTAATGAGTCTTTAATTAGATTCACGATCTCATTTAGGAAGTGTGAGATTCGATAAAATTAGTGGGATGTATCATTTAATTAAAGGACAAATTAAATGTTTTAACAAGTTTATATCAACTAGCGATCTTATTTTCTGCATACGTTTATGGCTACAACAATGAACCCATCGTTTTTAATTAACTAGACTTTATATCGCGCAACTGGACCAAATTTTTTGATTAAAGTTATCATCTAAGAAAGGTTCTTAGAAACTTGATAAAGTCTTAGAATTAAATGCTCCATTATTTTTTTTATCTTGATAAAGTATCAAAACAAAAAGTTGTAGTACTTATGGTTGATAAGTAAAACAAATTAAATATGCTAAGGATTTGTATTCTTTCATAATTTGCATAAGGGTATGCAAGATGTAAAGAATATAATTCTAAACTAGCAAATGGTTTTGTGGTAAGCATATTTAATGCATGATATTAGATATAAATGGAATTCATTCTCATATTCGTATTTCCTCTTTGGTTAGTGGTAATGCAAAGAAGAAAGACAAATAAAGATGATTTCTATTAGCCAGTGGGAGCATTCTAAGAAGAATATTAAGGATTGAATAGGCATGTGTAAATGATGTTTTCATAGCCTTAAAACCGGACATTAAAAGAGGTTTTAATCCAAACTATCTTTATAGCTTGAATGTCAAGGTTGTAAAGCTACTATGAATTATAAATCTTCTTTGATTGTAATTGGTACTACTTTATGGATTCTAGTGAAACATTAGTGAATGTGTTCGAGGATAGAATCTTAATCTCAGTAGTGCGCTTTTGGAAGCGTGGAATGTTTTCAGTGTTAGCAAATAAAACAAAGGTTGTTGCGTTAGCTAAAGACAATTTGTTTGGATGCCTTCTGGACATATTTTGCATTTTAAATATTATACCTAAATGATATTAGGAATAAAATGTATATTCCTAAAGCTTGTATAAGTGCATTATGGTGTAGTCTTTATTGTCTTAATATGGACGAAAGAATGTATTGCAAATATATTGACAACCGTTATAACCATCCACCAAATTTTAAGATTACTCAAATGATCCAAATTAATTGTAGTTTCTACATGATTAGGTTTTTCTAATAATAAGATGATGATTAGGTTGGTTTGATCAACTTATACATCTGATTTATTGGAAAGGTAACCAAGTCATCCTTTGTTTGATAAAGGATTAAAACTACTAGCTTATTTGGATTGTACATGTTGATGTATTTAGAGCTATTTGAGAATAGGCTCGTATAGAAAATGTATTAGTGCCTTATGATTAGATCATGAAGGCAAAATACTTAAGTACTATTTTATTTGAGTATCCTAAAATTTTGATATAGTATCGAAATTAATAATGCCCGGTGTACCATAAATAAATAGGGTTTTCTTAGTGAAGAAACCGTGCTTTGTTAGACGTAGTAAAGTTGTTGATTAGTTTGACTAATCATTCTATTTATTTGTGGGTCATGCTTTCCTTAATTTAATAGTATATTGAATAGTAACTGCCTGCTATTGCTAGAACTTTATATTTGATATAAGTTGGATGTCAACCAAGTATTAAATGTGTTAATTTTGGTTTGTCCTACTTTTATTGAAAAGTTTTTTAAAGGACTAGTGGGAGTTTTGGTTAAAGGTAATTTTATAGTATATCCTAGTTTTGTAGGATATAATTTCTATTTAGTGATCAATGTCTATTGATATATTATATTGTAATCTTTCTTGAAGAAAAGGTTTTGTTCAAGAAGATGTTACTTTATAATAAAATAGAAATTGAGGATGTATCCTCTAAAGCTATAAAATCACCTAGACCAAAGTAATAAATCTATTCAATAAGGTCCGTGATGAGTCATCACACAAGATCTTTAAAAAAACTAGTAGTGTATCTCATTCTTTAAAAGAATATAGGGATATCCTTTTGGAAGCACAAACGTTGTTTTTGTATTTGAGATAATTATCAATTAGTTGATCCTACAATCTACAAAGAAACGATATATTTGATATCGATTCCAAGAAACTATATAATTCAAAGCATAATAATGAGACTTCATATACTTTAGCTTAATCTGGATATTGATCTCCGAGATAAAGGTTGAAGTTAATAGAAAAGGGTAATGACCTTTTATAGCTATATTGGTTTCTAAAAGATATCATCAAAGCCAAAGTGTTAGCTATGATGAAATCCTTTTACCAATTATTGTGCTTTAGTCTCGTTGTATTATGCTAGTCATTATAGCACATTGTATTACTATATTGATAATTATGATCTATTGATATGAGTAATATGTGCATACTTGATAAATCCACTTGTGGATTTTTAAGTGAATTCCTTGGAAAAGTTTCACCTATTTCAAATGAGATTAAAGAGTTAGATTTCATTTAAAATATAGATGAACCTTGTGATTGCAAAAGAATAGTGGGAGCGCATCCACTTTTCTATGATTGCAATAATGATGACTTCAATATCATAGTTGATGATATGTGTGTTGTGATATTAATTATAGTCTAGTCATATTAAATGTTCTCTATTTAGAACTTGTCGTTCGTATCTTGTAAATTTGTAGCTATAATGATAGTACAAATAGATTACTTGACATATTCCTTATATTGTACATTAGAGTGGTTTTGAATGTGTTCAAGAAACTCTAGTTGCATAACAAATTTGTATTCAAAGTTATAGTAACTTCATATTTGTTATATTATGTACAAGACTTGATATTGCATAAACTGTAAAGTGTTACGAGTAAATATTAGTCCAATCCAAGTTTGGGAATGGTTGATAGAATTGAAGTATATTCTTAAGTACTTGGGAAGCACTAAAGATATATATTTTAGTTCATGGAGGATGTAAATTCCGTAGTGATGGATTTACTAGTTCAGATTCTTAATCTGAATCTTATAATAGAATGTCTATGTTAGGGTTCACGTTTATTTGTAGTGGGAGCTCAGTAAGTTAGAAAGGTTCTGAGAAAACTGTAGATTCCATTACATAACTTATGTCTTTTGTGATATGTAATATTACGAAAGAAGTTGTTTGGATCGAGGAAATTATACGAGTTGGTTATGGTTCCTATCGTTAAGTTGTGATGCTTTTATTGTTATGACTATACGGAGCTACTGCACAAGCTTGTGGAACTCAGGTCTCACTGTATGTCCAAACATTTGGAAAGGTGTTTCCAACTTCATGTGTTATATCTGTAGCCAATAATCATATTGAGATATGTCTTTGCAGAAAACGGCCACATCTCTTGATATAGCTGACCCACTTACCGTAGCTATGAATCAGTCACAGCTAGGTCCTCGTTTTGAGAAGATGAGTACACGATATCATTGTTTGTTGTACTAATACTATGTTTCATAGCATTAGTGCAAGTGGGAGATTGTTAGAGATATGCCCTAATGCTACATATTTGGATGACATATATTGGGGTATTTTGACATTTACTTATGGCATTAGTGTTTATATATTTGTTTACATATTGACATAATTAGGACATTCATATTCTCCTTCTTTACGTGTATGAATGAGTCCCTAGTATTTTCATTAGAGGAATGTATTCTAAAAGCGTTTAGAATATGTTGGCGTATTTCTTTAATATGATAAATACTTAAAGTGTTCATAGTCCTTAGATTATTTGATCGGAACTTTAATAATCAATTACGGACTATCACATGTATTGTTACCTTTGATTAATATAGAGATGTTAATGATAAAGGATGGTGAGCCACGTACCATAACAGCATAGCGATGCGACTTACAAACATGTGGATGACTATTAGTTGAATAGATCATTGAATGTGACGTGAATAACAAATTACATGACTTTGGATTAATAATTTGTTAATCGTTGCGATTGTGCATGTAATCCTTAGACTTGAGACATTACGGTTGTCATATGTATTGGGGTTTGATTCTAGCGTTTGGACAATGATTGTTTCGACAAACGAGATGAGATACGTCCTCTCGCAGTTTCATTCGTCTGGTATAGTGATTGACAAGTAGTGGTCAAGAGAGGATCCGTTAACCTCCGACGTGAGGCGATGTCCTATGCGATCCAAGTTTGGTTGTTGAATGAGGAAGTCCTTGGCCAAGGCATGAATGATGGAAATGGGTTTTTCCATGTGTCATCTCTCATTCCACCATTTGGATCTATGCATCGTTTCGAGTCTATGAACTTAATCGGATCATGGTTCTTGCTCGACGGGACAATTAATGGAAGGATTGGATTGTACGATAATCGGCGACCATAAATAGATTCACTTGAATAAGATTTCATTACTTTATAAACTGTCTTGATACGTTGGTAGCTAGAACGTCACTCAAGAACTCTGAGGGTGTTTTGAGAATGACAGGAGACATTCTCTAAACAAATCGAATAGCTCGATTAACATTGAAAGTGTTCAACGTTTCTTCAGTGCTATATAGTAGTGAATCTAGAAAGTCACACACAATAGAGCATGGTGAATGGTTTTTCTATTGAGCTTGATTTAGTTTTTCTTAAATTGTTAAAGTATTAACAATTACATTTATTTTCTCTTGAATTGTTAAAGTGTTAATAATTCATTTAGTTTCTCTTGAATTATTAAAGTGTTAATAATTTGTTTATTTTCTCTTGAATTATTAAAATGTTAATAATTGTGTTTAGTTTCTCTTGAATTGTTAAAGTGTTAACAATTATATTTTGTTTCTCTTATATTGTTAAGGAGTTAGCAATTGTGTAATTGTTAAGGAGTTAACAATTGAGTAATTGTTAAGGAGTTAACAATTGAGTAATTGACCTTTTAAAAGTTATTGGGGTCAATATGCAATTATTATTAAGTGTTGGACTAATGTGAAAATATGAAATGGTTGTTTTCATAATTTTAACTAATTATGATTAGGTTGAATATTTAAATACATTAGTGGAAAAATACTACAATAAAAGAAACAAAAGATGACAAAGTTGTCATCTTTTCTTTTCTAACAAAGAGACAACACAACCTTAATTCAAGGAAGGTTGTCTTCACTTTTATTCAAAAGAGAGACAAGACAACAAAAGAAAAGGAAGACTTGTCTTCTTTGCCTTGAAGACTCCACACGTTGGAGACTACACAAGAGAGAGAAGAAGAGTTGTCTTCTTCACTTTTTGCTAAGCCTCCATGGCTGAAAAACTAAGAGAAAAAACGCAGCAAGAAGAAAGAAAAGAAAAAGGATTTTCTTCTTCATCATCTTGAGAGAACCATGGCTGAAAAATGAAGATGAACTAGATGAACTTGTCTTCTCTTCTTGTTCATAAAAACGCAGCCAAAGAAAGGGAGAAGAAGGAAATGGTTTTGCTCTCTTCCTCACAAACAAGCTCATAAATCTTCAATGGTTATCTAGCACAAAACAACCACGGAAATGGAGAAGCCATTCTTTGCTCGTGTGGACGGACTAGAGCTCTTGTATTTTCAAGAGGAGGTGTCTTCCATCAAGTGTGCAAAAATTCAGATCTATGGCTTCCATGAGTTGTCTACAAGAGGTATACTCTTCTACTATCTCTTGTCAATATATATACTTGCTATATATATGTTTTGCATATGTTAATCACATGATATCAAGATTAGAGTTTCATATGAACATCATGCTTTGAATTCCAGAAATTTTTGAATGTCATGTTTCGCTTCCGCTCGATTCTTAGCTTGATGATGTTTATAGCTCTAAAATATACGAGATCCTTCAAGTAGATGCTGGTAAATCAGCGTCAAATCTATCTTTTTGGAAGCAAAGTCGTAACTTATACCGTTCGAAAAGTGCTCTAGCCCTTATGGATAAATAGATAGAACCGTTCTTTCTTTACAGTTACGGTAAGCAAGTCTATTAGTATAGTACACAACACTCATTTATAAAAGGTGAATAACTGATGACCGTGAGAGCGATGCGCTTTGTCTTTTGGTTTTGAACTTCTAAGAGCTTTTAAGTCAGAACTCAAAGCTAGTGTGTTAAGCAAGCTTGTTTGTTGTAAGGCTATCAGATTAGAGAATTCCCTCTTTCAGTTTTGCTCGCCCTACTTCTAACTAAGGATAGATAGTTTAGGGAAAACAAGTACTGTGATGAGAACTGTCTTTCTCAAGCTCTCCTCTCAGAAGGTTCAAGGATTATTCTGATTGCACGAGAGATTACCCTACTTGCTAACTCTTCTCCTTTATAGGTTGGCTACCGGAGATCCATTGTGGCTTATGACTAGGTTGGTACGGGTGAATTACCATCAAGCCTAACTTATCTAATTCTGGGTCTGGTTCTATACCTTACCCTTACAACTCTAAACTTCGAATAGATTGTTATAACTCCAAATTCTTTATATAGGGGAAACTCCAACTATGGAATACGAAAGCCCTGTTATCGAATACTAAAGTATTCCCCTTTGATTCTTATTATCTGTGTTCGCCTTTGGATGACACTTTCAAAAGCATAGATCCACGAGAAAGAAGTTCCAGAGGGGCATGAAAGTCTCGAAATACGTGTACAGGCATTGTTTGCTGCTACCTTGGAACTCCTATTGAGTCAAGCAGTAAATATTATGACTGAAAAATCAACTAAAGCATCAGAGCTCTTCTAACCAAAATCTATTCTAAAGGAATACAAGGTCAGTCGATTCGAGACTTTTGATGCGATAGAATCCCTAAAAGATTTTCATTCTTTTGGTAGTTTAGGAATGGGGTTGGGCAAGAAGCTCGATGCAGGGAGTCCTTAATCTTTTAGATCAATCAGGACTTTGTTCCTTAACTTAAGCTTTCACATAGAGTCAAACCTTCACTGCCTTAATCCCTTAAACGGAATAGTTAATCGTATAGCATGAGGAATTAAGGCTTTCTTTTTTTTCTGCTAGTCAGGAATGGAATCGGAGGCTACGAATACGAATTCTTGAATGGGGGTAATTTAATAATAATTATTAGACAAATAGGGCACTAGAACGCTCTTCTTCCTCCTTGCCTTGTCAGGCCTTTTTAAGAGATAAAGTGGTCAACAAAAAGTTCTTTGAGCTATTGACAAAATAGCCAGCAGAGTTTGATTTCAGCATTGAGAACTTCTTTCTTAATCCTTGCCCTTTGGTTGACTTACTCCGTACTTAGAAACATAGTTGAGACTAGTTGATCTTTGTCAATCCGACTTTCACTCTCAAGCAACCTTTGCTCTATTCATGGAAATAAGCCTAAGACAAGAGGGTTGGGTCAACAGATTGGGTCAATGAAACCTCTTTCGACAAAAGATGAGAAGGTGGCGATCCTGACCCTGGACTAAGTGACTAACCTAAGGGTCTCCTTCCTTTTTCGTGCCAGCTCCAATTGTCCCTTTCTATAAAAGAAACAAGGAATTGACAAAGCCAATCGAGAGGTGAGAGCACTCTGCCTATGGTGATAGTGTGCCTTGTAAGAGAACTGGGTAGTTTTTCCTTTCTCTCGCAGTCAATGCATTTGGCTTTCTATTCTATTGAATGGAATGAGAAAGGCCCGATAAAGTAAATAAGTAAGATAGATAGTTACCCGACTCTGGCCTTGAAACAATGACCAGGCAGAAGTACTCAAAGGTGGCAGACGTCCTACATGCCTAATGTAAAGTGAAAGTGTCTGGTTTGATAGAACCAGGTAGTAATTGGTCGAAAAGGAAGAGAAAAAGACTCCAACAGACTCGGACAATGCCATTAGGACAAACAGGGATTGAGGTACGGAGTAATGAAGTAGGAGAGGAGTGTAGGACCAACCAAAGATGCTAACTCTCTGGGCGGAGTTGCTCTTTATTTAATTTATTTAAAGTGGTTGAGGGAATAAAAGAGTCGAGTGATAGTGATAACGAGAGAGTTGAAATCACTCAATTTACTTTCTGAGGATCAAGAAGATGAGAGATGCCCAGTCGGGTGCCTTTGATAGCATGTACGGTAGGTATAGAAAAAAAGGCTAGCTTGCCCATCAGTCCTAGGTGGAGAACTAGGGGTTTTCAGATTACAGGTACTTGCGTAATATGGTTGTCCCAATCGAAGTTCAAATGCCATTTCTTTCCTTCGTTCAAAAGGTAGGATCGATCTAATGCTAATGTGATTGTTTCTGAGAAATTACGGGTGAGAAAGTTCATCCCTGCATTTCTCAATTGACCTTTGACTCACTCGAAAACTCTTACCATGACCTTTTGATCCAAGTATGCTACGAACCAGAGTCTAACTAACTTGCTTTTTAAGGAAATAAAGAAGTCGTATATCTGTATATGATAATTAAAGTCGCTCGATTCCGCCCTTTAGCTTGGCACGTTGATGGAATAACTTCTCTCTTTTTCTACCCAGGGATCTCTTCTTATACTGTTATTGATATAGTATACATAGGAATGACATTCCCTTCCCCGAAAGCCTAGAAGTCAGCCATAACTCTTAACGATGCAAGGAATAGCTATCGTTTCATGCCCAAGTCTAGGCACAAGATGAGACTTACCAACTGATCCTAGTGGCTTTGGGTCAGGTCACAAACGGTATTCGATTGATTTGAGCTCTATTGTCCTATTCTCTAACTAAACTAGTCCACCAGTGAGGGTAGGCAACTCACTAAGTAGAGTCTCTAATGTTAGCAAGATCTGCTACACTATTGAAAGGCTCTTAGCTGCTTATCCGGGATTAGAAAAAGGCGTAACTGCTCTTATCGTAAAGGCTAGGCTACTAGACGGGAAAGAGCCTGCTAGGCTCAAAGCGATGAGACGGTTTCTTATATTATCTTTACGGTGTTAGACTCTATATAACCAGAAAAATATACTGATTTGATTTTGGTCAGATCAGAGCCTTATGTTGGAGGAGATTGATTTGACTTGCTACCGTACTTTGATTAGTCTTCCACTGTACCTGGATTCTATAAAGCTTAAAGGGAGTATACCTCGGGTCGCAACTAGGCTATGGGCATTCTTTTTTCTTGTCTTTGTCATGATCAGTAGAAAATACTGAGCACCATCTATGCCAACCAAAAGCTCATAGAAATGAGTTCAAACTACTTACTAGTAGAGGCGCATGGGAAGGAGAGTAATTCTAACTGTTTCCTATGGTGACAAATTCTATCGGTAGATTCTAACCAAAAGTAGAAAGGGGGTTCTACCCATGGATTAGCTAATGCAGTTCAGATACTAAAGTAATCTCACCAGATTACGTCCCGAGACGATATGCGACCTATATTCCCTTTGAGGTACAAACCACCGGTTGAACTTCTCTTCGTCAGAATAAGTGAGCTCACTTCACAAACGCAAAGTGTCAAACTCACATCGGTTTAGCAATTACACGTACAGTCCAGGAGTTGCAGAGGGGATAGAAGGATATAGGCAAGTAAAGAACTTGCTTTGCTAATATCACTCTGCATAGGATCACTCGCCTTAAGGCTCTCTTAGAGAAATTCCAAAAACAGATTAAGGAATGAAATTGATGAGAACTGTCTTGTTAGAAAAGCAAATCTCAATAGATCCAAAGATGGATCGCCTACGAAATGAAAGGGACTATCGCTTTGAAACCCTACCTGGCAATTCCCTTAGACCCTAAGTCACCACAATACGCTGTTATGCCCGCCCCTACCAGCTCCAAGACTGACTTCGAATTCGGATACTTGGATCGAATATAGGAAAGCGGGGACCAAAGCCCAAGTTCAATCAATACCATCGCTGTCAGAAAGGAAAGACTGTCTAACTGTATGAAAGAAGCAATCAAGACGCAACAACTGCTTTATAGCGAGAGAATATGATACATAGACTTTCATTGCCCTTCACTCCTCACATAAAACAACAAAGGAAGTGTCAAGTGTAGCGAGAACATTATCTATGAATATAATCCCGCAAAAGTCGAATAAAGACGTTCAAGCGCTCTAGTGTCTAAAAAAAGGTTGGAGGAGTTTTCCTGCCAATTAACTGCTAATCTCATTGCCATGATTCTTCATACAAATTTCATCATCACCAGCATCTTTCAAGAAATCACTAGAAGTAAGGACACTCTTGGACAAGACGAGGGTCACAATGCTTTCACTCTTACTGGGCTCTACCGAGTTGTTCATAGGATTGATGTTTTTGATCCCAAGTGAAACATTTTTTTCACCTGGTGCTAATACGAGTCTTGACTTCCCCTACACAGAGGAGAACAGGAGCTTGGACTTATTTCCATCCTTAGATTGAGGAGTGAAAGCCACTCGACTGTAAGGAGAGGAGTGAATTTACAGCCATGTTGAGAACAAAGAACACTGATGTGTGCTAAAGGACTATAGCAAACCGATCTTCTTCACAATAGCAAGGTTGGACCGTGTGAAGAACTTGACTGGACTCATTGAATAGTATGGAAAGAATGCTCGTCTCCAGGAGCTAGTTCACCTTGTTGTGGTTGGTGGTAATCGGAGGAAGGAGTAGAAAACTTGAAAGAGCAAGCAGAGATGAATAAGATGTAAGGCCTTATTGATAAAGACAACTTGAATGGTCAGTTCAGGTGGATTTCTTCTTGAAGGTGCTATTGAGTTCCCTTGACTTTGGATGGTAGGCTAAGGAAGAAATGCCATCGATCAATCCGAGTGGGAGTCTGTTCTGGTCAAACGGAAGAAAGGCAAGCAAGACAGCGTTAGTGCATTGATGCCCAAAATTAGCTTCTTGAAGGTAAGGTTATAGCCTCTTTCAGGTGAGAAGTCCACCTTTGTCTCCATCTCCGGTTCCAGTGCCAAGCAAAGGCCAACCGAACTATTTATCTTTATTTCCATCCCCACGGCCCCGACCAGCAACTGCAAATGAACACCTACCTGCATAACCTTTCTTCGAGTCCTTTAGTTAGCTCATCACCGGTACCTGGTATAGCTGCATCTAACAGGTGAAAGCGAGTACGAGCAACCCTTCATCTTCTTCTTTCCAATTTCCTGATCCCCCATCAGCCTCTAACTCTAACGCCTTCTCCCGGGAAGGATAACCTTATGTCCCCCTTAATAAGCCAGAACCAAATGTACTAGGCTCAGAAGCTCCTGTTTTACTTCTATCTCCATCTCTTGTCCCATCCATGGAACTATTGCTTGAAAGCAGGTGTACTAAAAGAAATAGGAAAGGGCCGATTCCATTCATCCAAGGCTTGGCCATCTCACTTCCATCCAACAAACTCTCGAGTCTTCCCCCTCCAAATATATAGGCAAGAACCGCATTCATGATTGATTCACATTTTCCACCAGCCACAGCCGAATTCACAGTTTCAACAGCATAGCCTATTCTCTTATTTATGCAAATTCAAGTCAGATTGGTCTTGTCAAAAGAAGATTGGGCCCTACAGTGGTTGTCTCGCCTAGTTAACCGATCGGTAGTAGCTAAGCAATTAGAAGCGAGATAAAAAAAGCATCTCTGACGAAATTGTACTTTATTCAGTAACGAGATCAGTCTCTAGTCTGGAAAAACCTGCTCTTCGATATTGTACTCTATATTTGACGATCTCTCTTTGTCCCAAGATCAAAGTAAGAAACAAAGCTAATGATAACTACCCTTTTCAGGCCAATGGGATTGACGACAAGCAATGGTATACGGGGTGAAAAGCAAAGTCAACGGCATTTGAGGGAATCATTTCAATGGAGAAATGAAAAAGGAAAAGATTCCAACCATAGGGATTGAAAACCGCTTTTAGGGAAGCAACAATAAAAATAACAAGAAAATTCCGTAATCGGCTTAGCTTAGTGTTTGATCGTTTTCTACCTGAATCTACGATTGTGAAATTGGACCATCTATCTTTGTCCCAACCAGTAGAATGATATCAAAAACACAGACAGGGCCAAAGCAGTTCAGAATCTTCCTTTTCAGGCAGAAGGCACACAAGAAAGAAAGGCTTCCCCAAAAGCCCCACCAAATGAAAGATGGGAAGGAGTGCCAGCTTGATTCTAAGTACGAGAGAGTATTGACAATGTACTAATAGTCATGATAGCAAACAAGATACCCCTTAGCCTCAGAGGGAGAGGGAGGAGGACCTTTCAAGGGTGGTTTATTAGACTCACCGTAAAGAAAACCATATTAGACTTGGCTAAAGAATGGATAATTGCCACACTCTACGCTTGTATCCGAAGGCGGTTTGAAAGGTGTATCTCAAGCACCTGGGAACAAAACTTTGGGGATAAGGTACCGACTCCTGAAATCCACATCAACTACAACCAAGATTTATTATTCATCTGAAAGACAGAAACCCCGGTTAGTAAAAAGTCAAAGGGATCAGGAAATTGGT
The DNA here is from genome assembly GCA_037974665.1 of Ehretia macrophylla. NCBI lineage: Eukaryota > Viridiplantae > Streptophyta > Magnoliopsida > Boraginales > Ehretiaceae > Ehretia > Ehretia macrophylla. The sequence continues at coordinate 11,175,496 of CM075770.1, forward strand.
CTTATCAACAAAATAGGGAAATGAGGGTCATCATTGAGCATATTCCGATGAAGCATAGACCCTTTCACCCTTAACAACCAACCGAGCCTTTCTTTATTGAACTTTTCGATCATACCGCTCAAAAAGCCAAAAGTAAGAAAGAAGCAAACTGAGAATGAATGGGAAGTTTCTAGTTATGTTACCTTTAAAGCGTGCCGGCGGTCAATTCCTCATTCATAGATCTTTGGGCCAGAGTGCCAACAATTTGGTGATTATAATGAGGAGTGCGATTATGCAACATGGCCACTGCTAATGATCAGTAAGGAGAAAAAGGAAACTGCTGTACTAGAAAGAGAACTCATTTCTTCAACATTGTCCCTAGAGCAAGAAAAGAATGATCTCTATCTGAGGAAGTCTTTCGATGAATTAAAAGGAACAAACTTATTGAAAGGGGACACCCCTTGGGAAACCTCTGAGGGAAGAGAATTGTGGCAGCTAAAGCTAGGCCCTCTGGTGGCCGTTCTGATTAGGATATGTTAGATGGATATTGGTCTGAGAATGACTAATGCCTTCGACTCACTTGTGGTGCTTTCATTTTGGATTGCGTTGGGCATTATTATTGGACTACTGGACTCGCGTGCGGTCCAATAATACAATCTATTCTATTAGCATGCCTTAACTATTCAATACTTTATTGACTTGGGATTTCATTTCATGACAGAAGGAATTGTGTATTAACTCATTGACTCACGGCGGGGACTATTCAAACAGAAAAGCCTGGACCCATAAGGGATAGTATACAAAAGTATACATTGGTGTAAACGTCAACATCAAAAACAGTCTATTCATGAGTTAGGACAAGATCTCAGATATCTTCTGGCTTATTGATCCAATTCTCTCATCGATTCGGTATCACCTTCTCAGTCATCAAGAAGCTCTGCAGCCCGAGTTAGACTTCGAGGAGCAACCCCTTCTGAATCAGATAAGGGAATAGAAAGAAGCCAGCTCAGATTCAGAATCTCAGTTGTCTATCGGCCGCTTTTCGGCTATTCAAGAGGGGCAGGCGCTTCATTCATATTTGGATTCGTATGACGCTTCGGATCTAGAGGGACATGAATGGATGTTGGAATGGGTCCCGAGTCAACTGCATGCGCTACTACTGCCTCCCTAGCAGTCACATCTGCCTCCTCCATTCTATTTCTAGTGAAATATAGGAAAGATCAAGTGAACCATGGAAAAAGTTTGAAAATGCCTTTCTCCTGCTAGGTTCAATCAAATCAATGAATCTTCTAGCAGGCAGGGTTTTTGCCCGAACAACTTTAGAACTGCAGCTTTGCCCTTACAAGTAGATAACGAGTTATATAAAGATAAAGATAACTTACTGATTATCTATCTCTGAATTTGATATTCTATATAGATTCAAGTTATTATATCTCTATTCAAGTAGTTCTTTTTTATTGCTTGTTAGTTATTATTAACTATTAGAAATCTATTACCTTGTTTTGGAGCACGCTATTGTGCTATTGGTCTCTCTAGTTCACGACTTCCAGAAGATGGGTCCCCACAATAAAAGAATCAACTCATCCAAGACATGAGGAAATTGGCATAGAAATCGAAAACGACGGAAAGACTCGTTAAGCAATCAATTTATCCCCCTGACATGAATGCTTCCTTTATTTCTTTATACGCGTCAGCGATAAAGGGTCTAAACACTCAATGTGATACCCCGAACCTGGCATGTATTCAATAGCATTTAAAGTTCATTTAAATTGCATTTTATTGACCTTTCACCTACTTTGACCAAACTAGTTGACTTTTCATCTACATTGACCAACTAGGACAAGGTGAAAATTTTTGAAATGTTTAATAAAGGGCAAACTTGGAATTAGAAATAAAAAAATGCAATGTTAAGTTAGTCAAATTTTGGGTCGACTTTGGAATTAAATCTGAACCAATTGGGAAATATTTAGGTAGCAAATTATATATGGTTGGAAAGCTCTATAAGTCTAGTTTATGAGGCTTCAAACCATTCGTGAATTGGAATTTTCTAGAAGAAGTTATGGCCGTTTTCGTAAGGTCGCGCATAACTGTTTTGGTTTAGCGGGTTGACCTAAGCCTTGACCATTGACTATTGTTGTAATCTTTTATAAGCATAAAATAGCATAAAAAACAAAGGAAAAGCTGAAAAATAAAGAGAGAAAACCAAGAGTTCAAGGAGAAAAGAAAAAAAAGAATTTTCAACTTCAAATCTTCAAATCTTTGCGAGGGCTTGCACGGGATCATTTCTGAGGCTTCTAACATTGTTTCCCTAGCGTCTATTTGCAGCTAAGGTGAGGGATGCATCGTTATTTGTGCATTAGAAAATATGATGTCAAGACTTTAAATTTTAGAAATTGTGTATAGAATGTTGTTTAATTCATTTTGTTGCTTGAAATATGTACTATGATGTTAGTATACCTTACTTTTGTAAGTTTTTAGCAATTTCTGCAATTAAAATTGATTATTGTATTTCAAATGTTGATTAAATAGTAAAAAACGTGAATAGTAAACCCCCGTTCGAAATTTTACTCCGAGTTGCGTTCTATTGATGCAGAAAGGTGCTAGATATTCTTAAATGCTAAAATGCGTAGTTTATTTTGTTTGTGTAATGGAAAAACAAAGAAAAATGTCAAGGTTTATGTTGGGGTTGTTCCGGTCAAGTTTGGTATTTTCTCGTTTTGCGTGAAGGCATTGTTGTAGTATGCCATAAAAGCACTTTTGGTGCAGTTATGACATTGGTTGGGTGATCGGTTGAGGTAGTTGTAGTTCAAACAAGCAAAGGGAGAAATTGGGGCTTTGCGTGAATTCTAGGGTTAAGTAAGGTTTCGGGGTCTTTAGACGTGCCTTATGGTGACCTAGGAGGATTGGTGAAGTCGGTTTCCAAAACTCGTGGCTCGTTTGAAAGTAGTAGCGTTTTGAAAGTTGGGGTCATTTTGTGATTTTGTGTGTTTTCATAGTGTAGTGCCTATAGAATGCTTAATATTGCTTGTTATGCTTGTTAAAGTTGATTATGATTGAATTTGTATGTCAATTGTTGATAATGCTTGTTAGTGTTGTTCTTGTTACTTTATAGATTGTAAATGTTTGATATCTTGTTTATCGCCTCTAATCTGTATTGTTGTGCTATCGCTCGTTTATCGCCTTGTATCGTGTCTTGCATTGCATAGTGTCAGGCGCGTGAGTGATGGGCCTCTCTGGGTAGTCTCGGGCTGCCAGTGTTGGTTGCTCTAGCTCCGTGTCCTATTCCCATTCTCGCTTGGGTTGCCTCCCAGGGAGATTTGGGTCGTAGAATTGATGGATACTTCCGGGGTATTCCAAACTGAAGATATAAGGTGGTTGCGCGCTTATTGTCAATGTTGTCAACATCAAGCTCGAGATTGATGTATCGCTCGTGAAATGGTACATTGCTCGTATGAGTGAACCATAGCCTTCAGAGTGTGGTATAGCTTTGAATGGTTGTGTTCATGCTTTCATTAATTGCTTATTGTATTGATTGTTTATCTTGATCGCTTACTTTTCAGTTATATTGCTTAACTGCCTTATTTGCATTGCACGACTTTCTTTCTCTCTACCTCGATATCTGTCTCGCCCTCATTGAGTATACGTGTTGTGTATACTCACTCCTCACCACCACATTTCAGGAAATGCCATGTTAGCTGGAAAGTTCGTGCTTGAAGAGTTGTCTTGCGTGCTATGTGGCTTGAGTTGTCAAAGATGTAAAGATGTATGTTTCATGTGTTGTTTGTATTTAATGTTAAAAAGGAATGGTATTTAAATTTAACTAGGTAATTGAGGTAGAATGAAAAGCTAGTTTATATATTCAGATAGAATAGTTTAACATTAATGCATGTTTATAATGTCCAAAGGAAAAAGGTTAGAATGGTATGATAGTCTATTTTGTGCAATGGATTAGTATAGTTTAATTGCCTAGCATGAATGTTCTTGACAAAGATGAAAAGGGATAGGTTAGTTTTTAAATTGGAAATGTAGATTTAGTTGTGTTTGCTTGTTGAGAACCAAGGCTCGGATGGCCTTGAGGTGTTTGTATGGTTGGACACGATGCTGGTCTACTTATTTGCTATTACAGGTTTTACATTTTGCCTAGAAACAGGGGAGACTCCGTCTGTCTTTCCCTAAAATTTTGCCCGGGTTTGGAATTGGGTTGTGATTAGATTGATAGATAGAACTCCCGATCTCGAGAGGGATCGGGGTGTTACAGGTGGTATCAGAGCTTGTTTAGCTCATAAGCCGGGACAGGGTCCTCGGTCTGGTGGGTAGTGATCCTTGAATGTGTGCTTGTTAAGTGTGTCTTGAAAGTGTATGCTTGTATGTGAGATTGTGTGTCTTGACCTGAATGTGTGCTCCTATGTGATATAGTTATGTGTTAAGTGTTAATTGTGTGCTAAGTGAAGTGAAGTGTCTAGTTCTGCATTGAATTGACCTATTGAATTGGCATCGTGAATCTAATCGACCTCGTGGATTGTTATTTGCTTGAAGTATTACTTGTAATGTGTGTATAGAACGTCTTGAATTGGTTATGTCGTGATTTGAATTGATTATGTTATGCTTGACTTGATTGTCGTGCTTGAGTGACTTTGTTGAATAAACTCTTTTGTAAACTTGCTTGCATAATAGTTTAAGGCATGTGAATAAATATGATATTTTGGCATTCATACATGTCCCGTGGAAATGGTAAGTAAGTCCTCTTTCTCCCCTGAAGAAAGTGGTTCAAAGCTAGCCTTTCAAAGTGTATGGATTGGCAGGAAATGAATGGCATTTAATTAGCCTTTATCTGGGAGTTGGTGTTTGTTTTTGGAGCTCAGTTGTTGGCATACTTCTAAGACTCTTCTTTGTGGTTGGTAATCATAAAAAGATAACCTTCTTTGGGGTTTCTGTATGATGGCTCTTGGTAGCATTCTTTGGTTTCTTATTGGGTATTCTTTGGAGACTTCTGTTGGCACTTCTTGGTAGACTTGGCTATTGGGTTTTCAGTCGGACTTACTGCATGATATTATCTATGGAATATGTGTCTCGGTCTTTATTGGAGTGCTACCGGCATTCCTTATTGGAAATTCTTCAATGACATTCTCTAGGATTCTTAGTGGCCATTTATTTAGTATTACTTATTGGGCAATTCTTGGTACTTTCTTACTGGAGCATTGTTCGGGTATTTTCTTTGGCATCCCTCAGTTGGTTTGGTAATTGGAATTCCTATCAGACTTATTATCTCATATTGCTTACGGTATGCTGTGGAATACCTTGGGCTTTCTTGGTGGTAAGTTGTATAAAGTCCTCACTTGGCAAAGGTGAAGATGCCTCAGAGTTTGGTTTTGTATATTGTACACCAGCTCGGTATTTTCCTTAGGTTTTCGTCTAGTTGGGAAACTATATTTGTTATTCAACTTAGTTGTCTTATTGGGCACATTATATTTTCTTTGCTATTTTCGTTGACATTTTTCTCAGCATTTGATAGCGATACTCAGAATCTAATTGGTTGTCCTAAGGGGTTATTATTTGGAAGGCTTCTTTGGAACTTTTGAAGTATATTTGATTGGGTTTCTTAGTATTATCTTCAGCACTCTTAACAGGGAATTCTTCTATGAAATTCATGACCAGTGGGGTATTTCTTTGGACCTCTGGATGGAACCTTTGTTTGAGCCTTTATTTGGCTTCTTGCTTGGGAATTCTCGAGCAGTAATAGTTGAACTTCTACTAGAGATTCGTGTATGGGGTATTCATTCGGTATTCTTCTTATCATTAGTATGTGATGTGATTTTATCTACAGTATCTTTGCTTTAGTCTTTATTGGTATTATCTCGGCGCTTTTGGTTGGAATTTTGTTCTTCTTCGGTATTCGTGTCAACGGGATTCTTGTTCGGTATCTGCATTTGAGCCTTTATTCGGCATTACTACTTGGAATTTCTTCTTAAACTTCCCTATTGGTTATCTTGATTAATATACTTGCTCAGCAGCTGATGAAGATTAGTCAGAGTTGGATTTCAGTGGATGCAGAATTCTATTGGAAGAAGAATTGCGAGGACGCAATTGTTTTAAGGGGGGAATGATGTGATACCCCGAACCTGGCATGTATTCAATAGCATTTAAAGTTCATTTAAATTGCATTTTATTGACCTTTCACCTTCTTTGACCAAACTAGTTGACTTTTCATCTACATTGACCAACTAGGACAAGGTGGGAATTTTTGAAATGTTTAATAAAGGGCAAACTTGGGATTAGAAATAAAAAAATGCAATGTTAAGTTAGTCAAATTTTGGGTCAACTTTGGAATTAAATCTGAACCAATTGGGGAAGAGTTAGGTAGCAAATTATATATGGTTGGAAAGCTCTATGAGTCTAGTTTATGAGGCTTCAAACCGTTCGTGAATTGGAGTTTTCTAGAAGAAGTTATGGCCGTTTTTGTAAGGTCGCGCATAGCTGTTTTGGTTTAGCGGGTTGACCTAAGCCTTGACCATTGACTATTGTTGTCATCTTTTATAAGCATAAAATAGCATAAAAAAAACAAAGGAAAAGCTGAAAAATAAAGAGAGAAAACCAAGAGTTCAAGGAGAAAAGAAAAAAAAAAGAATTTTCAACTTCAAATCTTCAAATCTTTGCGAGGGCTTGCACGGGATCATTTTCGAGGCTTCTAACGTTGTTTTCCTAGCATCTATTAGCAGCTAAGTGAGGGATGCATCGTTATTTGCACATTAGAAAATATGATGTCAAGACTTTAATTTTTAGAAATTGTGTATAGAATGTTGTTTAATTCATTTTGTTGCTTGAAATATGTACTGTGATGTTAGTAGACCTTACTTTTGTAAATTTTTAGCAATTTCTGCGGTTAAAATTGATTATTGTATTTCAAATGTTGATTGAATAGTGAAAAATGTGAATAGTAAACCCCCGTTCAAAATTTTACTCCGAGTTGCGTTCTATTGATGCAGAAAGGTGCTAGATATGCTTAAATGCTAAAATGCGTAGTTTATTTTGTTTGTGTAATGGGAAAACAGAGAAAAATGTCAAGGTTTATGTTGGGGTTATTCTGGTCAAGTTTGGTATTTCCTCGTTTTGCGTGGAGGCATTGTTGTAGTATGCCATGGAAGCACTTTTGGTGCAGTTATGACATTGGTTGGGTGATCGATTGAGGTAGCTGTAGTTCAAACGAGCAAAGGCGGAAATCGGGGCTTTGCGTGAATTCTAGGGTTAAGTAAGGTTTCGGGGTCTTTAGACGTGCCTTATGGTGACCTAGGAGGATTGGTGAAGTCGGTTTCCAAAACTCGTGGCTCGTTTGAAAGTAGTAGCGTTTTGAAAGTTGGGGTCATTTTGTGATTTTGTGTGTTTTCATAGTGTAGTGCCTATAGAATGCTTAATATTGCTTATTATGCTTGTTAAAGTTGATTATGATTGAATTTGTATGTCAATTGTTGATAATGCTTGTTAGTGTTGTTCTTGTTACTTTATAGATTGTAAATGTTTGATATCTTGTTTATCGCCTCTAATCTGTATTGTTGTGCTATCGCTCGTTTATCGCCTTGTATCGTGTCCTGCATTGCATAGTGTCAGGCGCGTGAGTGATGGGCCTCTCTGGGTAGCCTTGGGCTGCCAGTGTTGATTGCTCTAGCTCCGTGTCCTATTCCCATTCCCATTCTCGCTTGGGTTGCCTCCCAGGGAGATTTGGGTAGTAGAATTGATGGATACTTCCGGGGTATTCCAAACTGAAGATATAAGGTGGTTGCGAACTTATTGTCAATGTTGTCAACATCAAGCTCGAGATTGATGTATCGCTCGTGAAATGGTACATTGCTCGTATGAGTGAACCATAGCCTTCAGAGTATGGCATAGCTTTGAATGGTTGTGTTAGTGCTTTCATTAATTGCTTATTGTATTGATTGTTTGTCTTCATCGCTTACTTTTCAGTTATATTGCTTAACTGCCTTATTTGCATTGCACGACTTTCTTTCTCTCCACCTCGATATCTGTCTCGCCCTCACTGAGTATACGTGTTGTGTATACTCACTCCTCACCACCACATTTCAGGAAATGCCATGTTAGCTGGAAAGTTCGTGATTACGTGACAGTTCGTGCTTGAAGAGTTGTCTTGCGTGCTATGTGGCTTGAGTTGTCAAAGATGCAAAGATGTATGTTTCATGTGTTGTTTGTATTTAATGTTAAAAAGGAATGTTATTTAAATTTAACTAGGTAATTGAGGTAGAATGAAAAGCTAGTTTATGTATTCAGATAGAATAGTTTAACATTAATGCATGTTTGTAATGTCCAAAGGAAAAGGGTTAGAATGGTATGATAGTCTATTTTGTGCAATGGGTTAGTATAGTTTAATTGCCTAGCATGAATGTTCTTGACAAAGATGAAAAGGGATAGGTTAGCTTTTAAATTGGAAATGTACATTTAGTTGTGTTTGCTTGTTGAGAACCAAGGCTCGGATGGCCTTGAGGTGTTTGTATGGTTGGACACGGTGCTGGTCCACTTATATGCTATTACAGGTTTTACATTTTGCCTAGAAACAGGGGAGACTCCGTCCTTCTTTCCCTAAAATTTTGCCCGGGTTTGGAATTGGGTTGTGATTAGATTGATAGATAGAACTCCCAGTCTCGAGAGGGATCGGGGTGTTACACTCAAGGCCTAGCAGATCAATTGTTCGATGCTATCCTCACCTATTTTATCCACTCGATCCTGCTTTATATGCTTGCCGCGGAGAAAGACTCTTTCTAAAGACTCAATAAATGGTAAAAGAATTCCATTTTCCAGTCGGGTGGAATGAAAAAGAAAATATTGATTGAGATCAATTGAAGGAAGACCTGCTCATGAACTTTGCCAGTCGAATGGGTGGAAACTGACTCATCAAGCAAACAAAAAAGTAGCCTTCATTAGTCATAATGGGTTGGGCCCTTGTATCCACATATGAAGCGTCACGTAGCATCTTTAGTTCGTGACCTGAGCTCTTCAGTTTGTGAGTTCTAGAGTGACTATGCTTTAGCGTATCAACAGGACAAAGCTGACTAATCCGCTCAATCTTTATCGTAATCGTATAAAGAGGAACTAGCCTCGCGTCAGATATTAATTGCGCTAATCGGTGCAACATCACATCTGGAGCGACCGATCTATGAATCTGGAGCTTTTCGCGTAGAAAGACATCAAGAAGGCTTGAATAAGATTTTGAAAGGGTTTGTGCATAAAGAAAGAATTGCAACTAAAAGAGTCTTTCGTTCATGCATTTCCTTCAGGCAAGAATAAGTGGTGAAGGCTACTTGTTCCTTGGCGGGCTATAAAAGAAATGGGTGAAATTGAACTTTGTATTTATAGTAGTTTCACTATTAGTAGTTAGCTAACGAAGGGCAATTGCAGTTTCAAGTGTAGTGCATAGTGGAAAACGAATAGTTCTTCTAGTTCCAAGCGTGGGACTACGAGAGAATAGATCAATGCAAGCGAATAGGGTAGGAAGTAAACAAGTACTAATGATGGAAAGCCCGCAAGGGAAAAAGCATTAGAAAAAAGTGAGCGAAGCGAAGGAGAAAGAATATTTTTGATATTGGAAAACAACTCCCCCTTGGGGAACTTAACTACCTCGATCCTCATCTCGTTCACTCATAGAAGACCTTACCTAGCTCTACTTTCTTTCTTATACCAGGAACCCTAGCTTAAATCTTGAGTCGAGGTACGTAGTAAGGTCTTTTGCTGGGCGATAATGAATGGTAGGTTTTTTAGTCTTAATCCAACGTCTGGCCTTACTCCGAACGATATTTGAAGTATGGTTCGCTTAGCCAATTTAGCGGGATCTTATTTGACAACTTCACCTATGGTTTCCAGTAGGCTTGAAGAAAATGGTCTGGCTTTTGGATGGCCACTATCTTAGATAGTTTGCCCCGGCTTCCAAGTCAAGGTCCACAACTTACAACTTTCGTTGGCCTGCAAGGAGTCATTTCTTAACTTCAATTTGCTTAGATCCCACACTCTCCCCATTTATTACCTTAAACGACAATGGGTAAAAATGAGGTGATAATGGGCAAATGATATTCATTGTGGTTAGTCATGTATTCTTTATCAATGTCCCACCCTTTCTTTGAACCTTGTCAATGATTGAACCACCGTCGGAGCTCCATTAGGGGTCGGTGAAGCTTTTGCCCTGCGTAACCCCCCGATCCGCTCAACAAAAAATAAAAGGCGGCCTACCTACTTTTTTTTCGGTCTGCTGCCCCTCAACCGCCTTAGGGGTCTTTCTGGTAGTTTGAAAGAGATCTTCGTGCCTTAGACGACCTAGAAGGAGGATTGTTTCTCTCACCTGTAGCAAGGTAGCCCAAGATTATTTTGAGATGAATGAATGCCGAAGAAAGGAAGTCCTGAGAGCTTACTCCGCTATTCGTGGTGGAGTACGCCCTTAGGAGTAGTTAGTAGGGATAAAGGAATACCTTAAGGCAGCTCGTGACCTAAGGTGGGCGCATTAGACTGAATGAATTAGTCTTAGTTTTGGCATTTCTTGCGGGAAAATAGGAAGAATTTTAAATGATAAAGCAAGATTCTCTTATTAAATAAAAAAGCAGACTAGAAGCAGAAGGCGAAAGGGCGTTTCTTTAGTAAGGAAGGAACGCAAGTTAGTGACATCTATCTTAAAGTCTGCTTCGGGTTCTGCTCTCGTTGTTCTCAAAGTAGCGAAGTTACCAAAAAGTGAAGCTCTGATTCCTCTTGTTGAATCCACTCTTCACAATGTATCGTATTACTTAAAAGAAAACAAATACGTTAAGTAAGGGCGCGAGGAAAGAGACACCAACTGTTTACTAGCAAGCATTATAAGCAGATGCCAAAATGACTCTTTGAACTTAACGACGTAATTAATAAATAAACTAGCTGCCATCAAGATTGAACAAGATGAGAATTAAAGAAAATTGAACTGTGATAACGTTTGTTTTTAACAAAAAAGCAAAAAGAAGGAAAAAGAACTTATGAAAGTTCGCCCCAAATACTCTCTCTAAGAAAGCATACAAAGCTGCAAGAAAGCCCAATCCCCGGTATGGTGCCGACATCAAAGTACAAATCACTGCCCCTACTTCTGCCCGGAAACCATCTTGCGAATTGAATAGTTCACGCCTTCCCGGTAAGAGCACCTTAACTAGGGCCATTCAAAGCCATAGCCCCTGGATCTATTGTGGGCAATTAGATCTGTAACGGGATCTTCCCCTTAGGCTTGTAAATGGTAAATGAGAGAAGGCTGGCTTGTCAGCTAAGAAAGCTTACCTTAGAATGGAACTATTGTGATACCCCGAACCCGGCACGCATTTAATTGCATTTAGTTAATTGTCATCTTAAATGTTAGCATTTAATTTCATGTTTATTTTTAGTTAAACATTCATTTCTAGCATTAATTTCATATTTTTTTTAGAAGTAATTAAATAATACTTGAGTTAATTATTTTAACGGAGTATCAACTACTTTTCATTTTTATGTTACTTGGTTTTATTTTCTTGCACCTTAATGCTCGATTTTCAATTAAATGGAAAAGTAACTCCGAGCCCGGAGTGAATTTTGAACTATGTTACTTTTCAAAAATTATATATATTTTTCTTATATTCCATAATATTTAGGTGTTATTCGTTCTTCATCGTTTTGTGCATAGCATATCAAGAGCGATAGTTAAGAAATGTTTTCTAGTCCTCAGCAAATAGTGAAGACTAGTATTTAGTGTTTTAGTTTTAGTATTTTAGTTGTTGTTGACTAGAATTATATTTGCGTTAGTTGATTTAAGTTTAAAATGCATAAAATGAATTAGTTTGACCAAGTTTAGTTAGCTTTGACCAAAGCCTTGACCTTTGACCTTTTGTTTTCACCTTATATATGCATGATTTAAGCAAAACAAAAGCTCAAAAGCTGAAAAAAAAGGCCAAGGGCCGAAACTACAAGGGAAAAAGAAAAAAAAAGATTTCAACTTCAAATGTTCAAATCTTCGCGAGAGCTTGCACGGGGTTGTTTCCGAGGCTTCCAACGTGGTTTTCCTAGCATCTAGTAGCATCTAAGGTGAGGGTTTCATATTTATTTGCGCATTTGAAATTATTATGTCTAAACTTTAATTTTTGAGAATTATGCGTAGATCGTTATTTTATCCGTTTTGATGCTTGAAGAATGTTCCTTGACAATTGTAGAACATGTATTTGTAGCCTTTTAGCATTTTCTACGATTGAATATAGCAATTGCAATTTAAATTGGCAATGGAATAGTAAATTATGAATAGTAAACCCTCGTTTCGTAAAAGTTGCTCCGTTTTGCATTCTGTTGATGTGGAAAGATGCTAGATATGTTAGAATGCTTAAATGTATGATTTAATTGGGTTGTGTAATGGAAAAACGGAGAAAAATGGCTTGGTACATGTTGCGGTCGTTTCGATCGAGTTTGAAAATTTCTCGATTTGTGTGAAGGCATTGTCGAGGTATGTCATGGAAGTACTTTTGGTGCAGTTGTGACATTGGTTGGGTGTTCGGTTGAGGTAGCTGTAGTTCAAACGAGCAAAAGGGGAAATCGGGTTTTTGTGGGAATTCTAGGGTAAAGTTGGGTTTCGTGGTCTTTAGACGTGCCTTATGGTGTCCTAGGAGGAGTGGTGAAGTCGGTTTCCAAAACTCGTAGCTCGTTTGGAAGTAGTAGCATTGAGAAAGTTGGGGTCATTTAGTGTTTTAGTTGATTTTTATATTGCTTGCTTATATAATGCTTATTGTGGATTATTATTCTCGTTATACTTGATTATGATTGAATTGTATAACAATTGTTGATAATGCTTGTTAGTGTTATTCTTGTTATTTTATTGATTGTAAATGTTTATTGTATCGCATGTTGATACTAATATGCACTTCAGTGCCTTGCTCGATTATCGTTATATTCTTCGTATTGCATTGCATTGTGTCAGGCGCGTGAGTGACGGGCCTCTCTGGGTAGTCTCGGGTTGCCAGGGTTGATTGCTCTAGCTCCGTGTCCTTTTCCCGTTCTCGCTTGAGTTGCCGCCCAGGGAGTTTTGGGTCGTAGAATTGATAAAGTATGTCCGGAGTACTCTAACGGAAGTTATAAGGTGGGTGAGCCGGGGCGTCATCGTTAAAGTCATGGAAATCATGATTGGTACATTACTCGTATGAGTGAACCATAGCCTTCAAAGTGTGGTATAACTTTGATTGGTTGTGTTAATGCTTTCTTTAATTGTTATTGTATTCTTGATTATATTGATTGATGTTCTTATTGGATATATTGCTTAACTGTTTATTTGCATTGCACGACTTTCTTTCTCTCCACCTCGATATCTATTTCGCCCTCACTGGGTATACGTGTTGAGTATACTCACTCATCACCACCACATTTCAAGAAATGCCATGTTAGCTGGAAAGTTCGTGGTTACGTGAAAGATCGTGCTTGAAGAGTTATCTTGCGTATAATGTGGCTGAGTTGTAGAAAGATGCAAAGATGTATGTGTTCGTGTATTGTATGTATTTAGTGTTAAAAGTTATGTAATTAATTTAACTAGGTTTATTAGAATGGTATGATAGTCTATTTTATGCAATAGGTTAGTATAGTTTAATTGCCAAGCATGAATGTACTTGTCAAAGATGAGAAGAGATAGGTTAGCTTTTAAACTGGAAATGTATATTTATTTGTGTTCGTTTGTTGAGAACCAAGGCTCGGATGGCCTTGAGGTGTTTGTATGGTTGGACACGGTGCTGGTCCACTTATATGCTGTCACAGGTTTGCATTTTGCCTAGAAACAGGGGAGACTCCGTCCGGTTTCCCTAAATTTTATGCCCGGGTTTGGAATTGGGTTGTGATTAGATTGATTGATAGAACTCCCGGTCTCGAGAGGGATTGGGGTGTTACAACTATCCTTTATTCCAATTGAAGGTCACTAGCGAGACTTACGTTACTCTCATTGGTAGCCTACTAGCCTTACTAACTTATCCTATCCGCTACTTCTAGAAGGAGGTGAAAAGACTAGACTAACAATCATTAGCTTACTATACTATACTATCCTATCTAAAGAAGACTGACTTAGACAACTAGCCTAGACTAGCCTTATAGAATCGAAGGGGAACTATGTCTGGTCTATCCTTGCCTTCTTCAGAGAAATTCTTAGGCAAGTGAAGTAATAAGCTAGTATCTTGCTTTTTTGCTTCTGAAGCTGCATCCTTATCAGCTAGTGAGGTAGCTACTACTAACCTTTTTATGGCCTTTGTTATAGGCTTGTACTTGTTGAATCAGTGGAGCGTGAACTCACACAAAGTGTACTCTGAGTCAAGTGATCCGAGGGTTCAAGCACGCTAAAGCCCGATCTGATCCCAGTCGTCTTGCTGTTCTCGCTCTATTGCCTAGTGAATCTTTTCTTTAATAAGCATCGGCTAACTTTGTGTCAGCTACCGTGGTAATACAGAGGATACATATGTGTCTTTTTAAGTCAAATCCCAGGGCTCAACCCTGGACAGGCGGTGGAAACTACCAAGCTGAAGTTCGGTAGGGGCAGAGGGAATTTCCGGTGGAGCAATGAAATGCATAGAGATTGGAAAGAAGACCAACAGCAAAAGCACTCTGCTGGGCCAACACTGAGATAAAGATGAGCTGTCAAGAACATAGAAGAGGTAGGTTGGGCAGTTGGTCAGATCTAGTATGGATCGTAGATGGACGGTAGTTGAAGTCTCAGTTGCCAATTATTCAGTGCCAGTAGGATAAGGAGTAGTTGCCTATGCTTCAAGATGAAAGAGTAGTTGCCCAGCCAATTTCTTTTCACCTCCAAAGTCAGAACTCTTTTGCTGATAATAGAGTTGCTTCGTTCTAATGGCGGACTAGGAAAGATAGAAAAAGAAAGCTAGTAAGGTGTTTACAAGCTTGTTTGATAGAACAAGGTCAAGGGTAAACTTTAAGTTCTACCAATCCGCTTACTAAGGAGCCTAAGGTGCCAAAGAAAAGGAGCTAAGGAGTTGCTAGATAAAGTTCCAAGTTGACGAGATGAAAAACAAATATGTCCCAAAGAAAAAAGCCTAGTTGTAGTAGACGAAGATGTTCACCTAGGATAGGCAGACAAACCTGAACCTTAGAAAGTAGCTGGCAGAGACACTACGGGAGAACCGCCTAGGATGGCGTAAGAGACTCGATCATCTCTTTCTTCAATGTGGGTTTATGCATTTGTCTTTTGAATTGGTCAAGGGTTCAGACAGGAGATGTTTAGCGAGTACAAGCAGTGTTTGTGGCACCCATCTAGACTTGGAGTGGAGTACCCAGGAAGAGGCACCGAGGAGGGAAAGAAAGAACAGAAGCTGAGAGATTCACCTGTAGGGACGCGCTCCAGTCTAAGGCCTTGGCTGACTTACAATCTCTGCGAAGCTCCAACTTCAAAGGGGAGCTATGTAGACAAATTTTTTGGTCTTTACTTTCGTGTATGGAGTAGATGATAATGAGGAACAACAAGGCGATGGCTTTTTAGCCAAAATAATGTGGTGTGGATAGCCTGCCCTAATCAAGTATAGCGATCACTGACCGATTTCTTCCAATTCTTATTATAAATATTCTAGGATGCTATAGATGGTGGGAAAAATGAAGTGGATTCTTCATCTGCACCAGAGAACCGACATCTCAGAAGGAAAGGAAAGCGAAAAGGGTCGCCGTCTTGGCTGAAACTAAAGAGGTTGGGTGGTCACTGATAATAATAGTATGCCTGCAAAGGTATGAAATAAGTCGACTGATAAGGAGTGGTATGAAGTAAGTCAACCAATAGGGAGAGGTTTGAATTCGCATAAGTAATGGTCAGATATCGCCATTGTAGCACTAGTTCGAGGAGAAGTGCTATCGTCCCCACAAGAGAGGTTAGGAAGATGGTCAATTGGTATTTTGGTATATGTACGGTAAGAACACTGCCTTCACTTATGTTGGCAAGTTCGGGAACATCTATTTTAGGAAAAGAAGGCCAAGAAGAAGGCGGCCATTTCCCGGGTAAGACTCAAAAAGAAGTTACTGCCTTGGGAGCCCTGCATAAACTGAATACACTATTATAAGGGGTGGGATCCTGAATCTATTTTAGACTAGCTTTACATTACAAAATACCACTAGGGGAGTTCGAGGGAAGAACCCAGAACCCGATCTACGGCCGAATAGCAACTCATACGTAAGCATACACACTTCAAGCAGAACTCAAAGTGATCATAGCGCTGATCCCCTTACCTACATAGCCATTCTTGCAGATCCAGGCGTTGCGTGGTTGTTTTGCAAGATCTCTCTTTCAGTTCGTAGAGTGGATCAAACAAACATGTGTTCAGCTTGATTCGTTGGTGCAGTCACTTCGTCATCTTATGATTTGAAACTTGATTCTGCCTACACAAACAACGTAGTTGTTGCTTGGTGAGTCCCTTCGTTTGCTTTATGTACTCCTTCGGTTTTCTAGTAGTAAGATCTGGCCTTTGGTTTTAAAATTGAATCAGTGGTCATCCTGTGCTTGAACGATGGCGTTCCAAGAAGAAACCTCTGATTCCAAAATGGTTTACTTTATAGGCTAGTGAACGAGCTAAGTAGTTTAGACCCTTCCTAATCTGATATTATACCGGGAGACTCTATAATCTTCCCTTTTCTTCCTTTTGGGACACGGGGAAAATAAAGCCTTTTTCCTCTTCCTTTCTGGATGATAGAGGGAGGCACTTTAATGGAATTTCTTTATTTAGGGGGTGCGGATGATCCTTTCCCCGCTCATTCCCTTATGTAATTGTTGTGCCTGATCTTGCCGCATTCGAGAGTTTAGAAGTTGAGATTGAATCCACTGACTTGAAGACCCGATCCAATACCCGATCATACGGATATTCCTGTTGCCAAGTTGATACGACCAGACTCTAATCCCTCTACCGAAGCCAAAAGTGGAAAAGAAAAATAGGCTCAAAGACCTGAAGTCGATCCGCTATATAGGAGTACTCCGCTGGGGAGCTGCACCAAGGGAGTGACTGAGCAAGGGCTATGATCAGAGCCAAGCAACCGCGGGACTTGTTGCATGTACTCCTTTTTCTCTATACCCAAGGTTCTTAAATAAATATTAAGCTATGATTCATAAGAAACATCCGAACTTCCAATCTCAAGAGAGAGGGCAGCTTCATACCCTCAAACTGAACCCCGTGTGATTCTCCAGCTTGCGTTTGCTAACTGAAATAATCTGTCATCCAAGCTAACTTCACTTCTTTCCTAATCAGATTCTAGGGTGTTAGGATGTTCCCCGTGGGGTCATCTGTCCCATCCCTACTTTCTATCATAGCAGGGCACCATACTCTCTTACCAAACTATGTTCTAAAGAGAGTCTGTTTTCTGGCAACATAGTCTGTTTTGAGCGCCCATAGATGTTGAACCTCTTAAACAACTTCCAATTAATGATTTAGAGGTCACTCAGGCTAGCCCGGATCCGTCTCAAATGCTTATGAAGAAGGCAAAGTCTCCACTCACTCAGCAGCTAAACCTGAAGCAAGCCTGAAGCAAGCCTGAAGCAGTATAGCAAGACCTTCTATCCCTCCATTGAGGTCAAACTTCTCTATTTACCCGTTGTTTGTCGGACCCGATTTCGTAGACAAGTGTCTATCTGCCATTTCACAAAGGAACTAGCCATTGGATATCTTGAATAGGAGACAGAAAGAAGTGACATCGTGCACAAAGGCTTGATTGGCTAACCCGAACAAAGCACCCTAATAAAGGAAAAGGCATTTAGGATATCAATCCCAAGGGGGAAAAAAACTGGCACGAGTGAGATGTCACTTATTAAAGCTAAAGCCCGAAGAAAAGATGCCAAGATCTACAAGCACCCCTAAGGCTTGGTGAGCTATGTTTAGTGACTGGGGTGGATTTCTCTTCTATACGATAGTACCAGTCCCCTTCCTCTTCTGATTGATTGATAGAGATGGGGTTAAGGAATGATGAGAGGAGCGCACACCTTCGATAGTCAAATAGGGAAGTTGATGTAATAGGAATGACTTTCTGGGATTTCTGAAAAATGTCACACCCGCTTTTGTTCAATGGCGCCCTTCTCTCGCAAACCATACTGTGCTGGTGGGTATAACGTATAGTCCTAGAATAAAGGACCTTCCCTCACAGGACAAAAAGCTTGCTTTTCTACCCCCACTCACTAACCTAGCTATTCTAGCTTCAGTTCAAAATATAAATTTTTCCCTTTTTCCATCCTTTTTTCTAATAAAAAGGTAGCCAACATTCATTTTGTCGTCGTGATCGTTAGTGCATTCATAAAGTGGCTCAAACAAAAGCTGGATCGGCTCACCGAACACCAACCAAGCCATAACTATATTCCTTGCTGACGGATCTTCTCTGAAGCTTGCCCATCTGGGTACACTGATAAGGATTACCTTATCGCAAGTGAATCACTACCTTTCTTATAGAAAGCCTAAATGGGTACGACCCTTTCCCTTAAAGGAGACTATCTCGTAGAGCACTAAGAAGCTTCAGAACGATTTCTACCGGACATTGCTTGAGCTCACTTAGCCTTGGTCGAAGGTACAAACCTATGGAAAAGCACTTTTCCATCTTAATGAGAGAAGACTGTTTTCAATGCTGGTGTGAGCCATTCAAGTTTGGACTTTCTCCCTTCCTCCCTACCATGGGAAGAAATAGCTAAGCAAAAGGTAAATGGGGGATCAACAACCGAACATCTTCTTTCTTTGAGTCGAGTTTACACCTACTAACATAAGAGTGCTTCTAAGGGCCAGTGAACATGTAGAGAGAGGTTTGGCAGAAAGTCATTCGCACTAGAATAAAGTGCTTCGGAAAGTACATCAAATAGGGAATCCACTCCTCCTCTAAGAGTGGGTTACACACCAGATGCGCTATCTCCATTAGAAAGGGAGGACGTAGATACTTCCAGTTGTGATTTTTTAGTCGACACTGCCAATTTCTTCCAAATAGCAGCTGAAGCATTCTAAGTTTTCCCATGATGCAAGAGGATACTTACCCTTTTGTTTGGGTCATACGGTAATTTCCCGTATCGGATAAAGGATGAAATGAGATTCCTACTTCGTCAGCCGTTATTCAAACCGAACGTCGATTTCATTCCAGATCAAGAAATTGTGTAGGTAAAGAAAGAAACATTCCCTAACTTAAGCCTACCGATCTTCCTCTCCTTATCAGTCGACTTACTTTATAAATTAGGTTAAGAAACCTTCCCTAAGTTAAGCTATCCACTAACAATCACCTAGAAAAGACATGCACAGTCGACTTCTATAGTAATGGCATCTCTCAGATGATTGAATTGGCTCTACCCAATCTCACTGCAGCATTGACAGATCCATTCTCCTACTAGCTCCATCCTTAGTAATCTCAGGCAGTTCAGTCAGATATGACGACGAGCATCCATGTCAATAACTCTATTCCCGTTGTTCGACAATAAGGTCATGAAGGTTGGATAGTCGATTGAAGGCATCCCGCATCTAGGTTTGGTCTTGCTAATGGACGAGAAAAGGATTCCCCAATTGATGGTCTTAGAGGAAGAACTTCCGCCGCTGCTTGAGCTTGAGTTGGGAGGATTTTAGGAGTGGAAAATGCCAGTAGAAGTCACCTCTAGCATAGCTATGAATCAACTAGACTGACGTCACTCAATCGCTCTATCTATCGGAAGGATCCACCATCTCAGAGATATACGACAGAGAATAGAAGATGGAAGTGGTTTGCGAATGGGGAAGTCAATATTTCAAGGGATTCCTCTTTGGATAGGGCGGGTCATAGATGGAATAGTCTAGCGAATAGAACGTCAAAGCTAGCAAAAAGCCTTCTGTCGATCTCTCAAACTGACTGACAATACGAAGGAGCATATTCATTGACGAGAATAGTATAAGCACAATAGGGTAAAGCGAGAATCAAACTCATCTTTTGCACCTTTTTGTATCTATTTAGTGATCAATCCGCTAGTTTCTTTGATCCCACTCGATTTTTATGAAATAATTCAAAATGGAATAAAAGCGAGCCACCTCATATAGATAGTATATATGATAGCAAAGTCGCTTTATCGATTTCCCTCTCGGCCGACACGCTGCTCGGGATCAGTGCGAACGGCGGTGAAGTTGCGATTTCACTACGATCTTGTACATGTAAGTCGTGAGCCATCTTCTCGCGGACAAGGGCTGATACGTGAACAGCGAATAAGATCCCAACAGCAAATATTGCCCTTCAATCCTCATTGGCTTATTCAATAGGATAGATTCATACTGTCTTCTCTTATGAAATATCTAGTCCTTTTGTGCATTTGTCCGTGATACTGAGACAAGTAAAATCAAATCAATTACTTCTTTGCCTCCCCGCTTGCCTTAGCTGGGGTATGAATTCTCCAGTGAGTGTGATTTCCAGCTGTTAAAGGATTTGTTGCTCGCTACGCCCCTAAGTCCATTAACGCTGTCTCCTTCATCTGCTCTTAGTTCAGTTCCTATTTAGGAAGATTCGTTTTCAAATTGAATTCATATCATCTCTCGATTCAAAACTCATTGATAGAGTCAGATTCTAGATCTTATTATACGATTGCACTAGCAAAGGCAAAGCCCTTCTTCTTGCAAGAGACCATTCCCTCACAGCTGAGTCAAGGGATGCATATTATGTGTATTTGATGTCATCTTTGGGTTCTCAAAGACTGGTTGAAATCGATACACTCTTTCTTTTCCTCGAGATGGATGTCCTAAATGTAATTTCCTTTCCCAAAGAATCCCCAGAATAAAATACCCTTAGCCTAGGCAAAAAAAAGTACATGCTTACAGTGCTAAGACCAAAATCGGCTTTATTCAGAGTTCAATGAGCTTGCTTGAAGCTTTGTCAAAGAACCCCTTCTGATTAACTTGCACAATCCTCCCTAAAAGCGTATTCGATAGCAGTTCCTTCTGTGCCTCTTCTTATACTATTAGAGAACCTCCTCGTGGGTATTTTACTCAAGGCATTCTAGCTGCCTATTTGTCCACGAAGGCTGATCCCTTAACTGGCCTTTGGCTTTCTTCCTAGTACTAAGCCTTATATGTATGCCCTATCTTCTTCTGATTTAATTCATCTACAGAGGGCACTCGTGAATAACCTATAGATTCGGATTAGTGACAAGGGACCTTGGAGCCTAGGGCATTGGGACTTCTTCTTGACTCCTATCGTATTATTGCTAAAATGCCTTTTGTTGTTGTCGTGTCTTAGGTTCTTATCGGCTTTAAGGCGTGTGACCTTCTCCGGTCTGTGATGGAAGCAATTCCTGGCTGGTCTGTGATAAAAGCAATCTCTATTTTCTCTTCCAATAAGAGTATGCCTTACTAGACGGAAGGCTTACTAAGGGAAGAAAGTAAGTAGTATCTTGCGCAAACTTCCCGAAGAGTGTCCTTCATGTGCAAAATGATATTGATCCAGTTTACGGCAGCTTTAATGCAGGAAAGTCATTAGGTTTCGAAGGTCTTTTGCTGGCAGGTCAATAACAACTTCTTATGTGGCATTTGGCATTTGTCTATCAATCCTATCCTATGTCTATGCCATCTTATTTACTATTTCCTATGGATTCAACCTCTCGATGCTCTCCTTGTCCTTTCAGGATGTCGAAAGCTTCAGTCAACACAGTCAAGATACCAAAGAATAAGGAAGATTGACCACCGTCAATTCCTAGATGCTTTTCATATTGAGGTCGAGGTTGTAGGCCCCCTTTTGTGTAAACTTCTTCCACATGGGGAAAGAAAGGAAGAGTTCCAGCTATGAAGAACAGGCCCTATCCCAAGGGAAGGAAAGAAAGCATGATAGTAGTAATCGCCTTCGATTGATAGTTATCACATTCTTTCCTATTTAAGCTTAGGTCAGCAATCCAAGAAGTCATCTCCGATAAAGCAAAGGAAAGAAAAGAGGGGTCGGACAGCTAAAGGTAAGGGTGAATGTCCGAGGCCAAGGAATGCACTATAGGACTAATTCTTATTGAATGGCATCGGCATAGAATGGAATGGGTTAAGCAAGACATCCCTTTCTGGCTCTCCTCAGGAAATGAGCTACCCGGAGAACATGAGGTCCCAATCACTATTCATGGCAAGACAAAAAGGGACCACTAGCCTAGAGAATCAAATAGGGAATAGGCCATGAGTTCACCCGCTTCCCCGAAGGTGAATGGGCAGAAAGGGATGCCAGGGACAGAGTAATCTCAGGGTTCATTTCATGCCCATGGAAGGAAAGACAGAAGAGCAGCTTTAAGGGCGAGGAAGTTTCGGATAGAGAAAGTAGCCATTCCAAGAGAAGAAAAGAGGAACCAGCCACGATTTACAGGAAAATGCCAGGTTAATGCCTTAGGAAGGTAAGCCATAGGACTAGAGAGAAAGTGGGAAAAGAAAGAGGAAATGAGTTTTCCCATTCGATTGATCGATTTAGAGTCTTGAACCGAAGCCCATACTCTGACTAAGAGAAGTGGAAGTTCCTACCCTGGGAACATTGACATACGATCTTTCTAGATTAGGGAGTAGAGTATGAACCTGAAACTGATATGAAAGAAAGCCATTAAGCAAGACACCCATGCCAAGATCAATGAAAATAGAAGCCAACTCTTTCTTTTATAGATAGTGTGAAACCCAAGTTTTTTTTCTTTACCTCGATTTGCGTGTCTTTGCCTCGATTTGCGTGATTTGACCTGTTTATGTGTTATATGGGTTAGAATGTGCTAAATATGTGATTTATATTCCTAATACATGCTATATGTGCATTCATGAAATTTTCATCAAAATCGACACCAGAAATTTTATCGTCGGTTTTTGTGAATAGTATTTTGAACGCACGTCTGCTAAAATTTTTACACGGGTGTTTTAAACATATTAAAACCTAGTCCTCTATTATTAATAGACTCATGTTTGATAAAAATTGATTCTGAAACGGAATAGTAATTTAAATAGACTTTTCGGGTGAAAAGTAGCGTTTTTGAGCCAAATAGTAATTTCTTCAAAACCCGATTCTTGCATTGACTTTCGTTGACTTAGTATATATTAATATAAATGTATTTATATGTGGTATTAAATGATTTTAGATTAATTGTGCATTCAAAAGACATTTGAAAACAAATAATATGACTTTTCACCTTCTTTTGCAAAAATTGAGTTTTTAACCGAGTCGGGTGTAAGTCTATGCATGTGAAACTTGTTGTCAACTAAAAATATACTACTTAAAAATAGTGTAAGCGTTAATTTCATTTGGGTGAGCAAAAATAGTCTAAAAACAATTAAAAGACTAAAAATACTAGTTAAAAGACTAAAAATACTAACTTTGACTTTGCAAATTTTGTTGACCTTGAGCTTATATCATCAACACACATTAAAAACAAAGCAAACACACTCACAAAACACACACATTACCGAAAATCCATGAGGGAGAAGAAAGAAGGCATTTTCAAGGTTTTTCAAAGCATTTTTCACATAGATTTTGTAATTCAAGTCCAAATCACTTCATTCAAAGCTTGATTTCACTTGTTGGGCATCCATTCTACATTTTTCTTGCATCAAAACACATCAAAGGTGAGAGAAAAATTCTAGATCTCAAAATGTCATTTTTATGTTTTTGCATATAATTGAATTTTGAACCGTTAGAATGTTGAATTGATGTTATATTATTGCTCAGTGCATGCTAAGGATCGTTTATATGTGTTTATATAAGATTTGAACCGTTGTAGCATGAATTTTATTTTTCGGGTATTAAAAGTTGAGTTGTTGGCTATTTGTTGAATATCTGGAGTTGTGGTGGTTGGAATCTATTGTTGTTAGCTTGTAAAAGTTTGTTAAATACGTGGTAGTAATGTTGTAATCCCGAAATTTTGATTGTGATGTCGGTGTAAAAGTCCAGAAAATTCAACCTAGGTGCAGTGGGGTTTTAGGGTTGCTGGGTTTGATTTGGACGGATTGTGGTTGGTTTTCGAGGGGGCTAATGTTGTTGATTGAGTGGGTGAGTGATAGAAACTGGTTTGGAAGTTATCGGATTAGTATAATGTAAGTTATGACTTTTAGAATTTTGGGTTGTCTTTCTTTAAAATGTTTAATTATGCCTTTGGATGATCGGGTGGTGTTTGAGTGATTGAATTGTAAGTTGTTGATGGTTAGACTAGAGTTTGGTTGTGTGTTTAATGCCTGTTGAGTTGGATGGCCTACTTTGTCATCTAACTTAATTGTTTCATGATTATATACTTGTTGATTGTTAAATGTTGTTTAATTGATTGTTGAAATACATATTAATTGATTATTGATTATTGATTGTTGTTATAAAACCGTGAAGAGCACTCTCGGGGTTAATCTGGGGTGTTACATTGTTAACTGATTGTTACTGTTATTGTTATTAGGAGTCGGGAGTCGGGCAACCAATGTTGTTGACTTCTCGAATTGTTAATGTTATTGTTATTATAAGTCGGGAGTCGGGCAACCAATGTTGTTGACTTCTCGAATTGTTATTGTTATTGTTATTATGAGTCGGGAGTCGAGCAACCAATGTTGTTGACTTCTCGAATTGAGTCCCATTGTTGTGAGCTTTGATAATATTGTGTCACCTCGAGAAGCATCCTGGGCTGCGGGCACAGTTATCATGGCTAATCCCTATCTCGCATGGGCGGAGAGGCCATGGGGTGTGGGTCTAGGTCAAGGTACCTCAGGTTTGTGTCATTGAGTTTGGAGGAGTTGATGAGCATTGAATGGTGTATGGAGCTTCATCAGCAAATGTATCGTATCCTTATTGTGTGTTTACAATTATTGCTATTGTTGCATTTATAATGATATTGATGTTCATTGTGTGTTTACTGCTCAAAGGATGATTTCCAAGGAGTATAGTAAATACTGTTAGAGATCTATCGAATCCTCACTGGGCTTGTTTTATATAAGCACACTCTCAATTATTGCATGCATACAGGTGAAGTTGATCCAGGTTACGGGTACGTGCCTCCAGAAGAGGATAATGTGTCATATGTGGACGAGTCCTATGTGCCAGAGTCTTGTCCCTGATTTATGATGTTGTACTTTTTTGTTATATTGTATATTAAACTTAGTTGTCTTGTATTTCACCTAAAAGTTCATATTATTTTAGATGTTGTAAAGATAGCAGATTAAATGTTGCTAGCTTAGAAATCTTGATTTGGAACATGATTAGGTTGCTAGGTGGGCTATAATCTATTTTGGAAGTGTATGTTATATAGTAAATGTATTATGTTGGAACGGAGGCGCATAACTATGAAAGAGTTGATGAAAGAATGTTTAATGTATGAAATGGTTGCGTTGTATGTTGTTAATTTGATTGTGGAGTTGGTTGGTGACTTGTGGAGTTTGATGTATGTTGTTCTTAAGGGTTGGTTTAGAGCCCTGATGTTCATGTTACTGTCGTTATGCTGCCAAAATTCCGTTGCGTCCTGACTGATCGTAAGAGGAGTCGAGTTGGGGCGTGACAGATAGGACAAGTAAGAGAGAAGACCGGTTAGTCCGAGAGTAGCACACCTTGATATCTCATTCCTTCTGCGCACACTATTGTTCAGGGCAGGGCATTGAGCGGGAGGAAGAAAGCAGACAGACGTTCACTTGAAGCCAGAGCATTGGGTGCGGGAATTTTTAGCGGTATTAACTAAAGCATTTCTGAAACCGTGCTTTCGTATCCTCGGGAATAAAACTAGTGCCCCAGAGTTGGGCGTTGGGCAAGGGACGTAATTCAATTCATCTATAAAGATAAGAAGAATATAAAAGCTATATCTATAGAAGACTCTCATAGAAGAGATCCTTTTGAGAAATGCCTACAGTGATTACCAGGCTAAAACAAGAACCTTAGAGCACCGCGCCTTGGTGTGATTTCTATTCTAGATCTCTCATTTTTCGCAATTCCATTTGTGACGAAGACTCGGTTTTTCTTAACTAGGTGCTACACCTCTAAAGAAAGCTACATCCAATCTAAAAGGAACTGGCCTGGCCGGCTTGGGACAGTCAAAAAAACGAAGCTAGTTACCCTACCTTATGTTCCCTGGTTTCTTCTTTCTTTCGCCCATTAAAGCGGTACGTGAGCTGGGTTCAGAACATCGTGAGACAGTTCGGTCCATATCCGGTGTGGGCGTTAGAGGATTGAGGGGAACTTTCCCCCAACTAAGTCCTCTCTTTCGAAATCTCCTATGAGTAAGTCCCTGCTCAAATACCCGGGAATCAGTCTCATTCCTCTCATTCCACTGTTAAATTCATTAAATAAACTTAACCTATTTTAGACAGATATCGTTACAGAATATGCACTATAAGCTGCATAGGATTTGCTAGTGGTAAAACTCTTTTATACATTCCTAGTTTATTAAAAGACGAAGAGTAAGAAAGAAATTATGATGAATTCGTAGTGGGATGTTAGATCCCTTTAATTCAAGTGGTACCGGTAGCTGAATTCTTTAATCATCTTTTGCTAGATAGCTTTGTCCATTACCCACCTGTAAGCTAGGAACAAATTGTATTAGGACTTTACCATCAACAAGGTAAGCGTAAGCACTAGTTCCATGTTGGTACTAAGCAAAGACAAGACATTATTCTGCGTCTTTTCTGGGCTGAGGAAGATATGTTTCAGTTACTTGATTGGTAGCCAACTCTTTCCTGAGTTCAGATGTTCTATATTAGAATTCTATTCTGTCAGACGATTTCTTTATCATTCTAATTCCAATCTTCACCAATCATCTTCTTAGTACCACGACAAATTAACTAAACGAAGAGGCATCCATTAAGGAAGTTCTTTTTTTTTTAATAGTTTCAATGAGAACACGATTCCCAGATTAAGGATAGGGCAACGAACTAGGATACTGATCCGGAGTACCCTAAAACAATACAACTCTAAACGAAAGGACTCGTACAATGGGATAAGAGATGTGTCAGGCCTAAATCAACTACAGAAGCCAAGTGACCATGACAAGAAAAAAAATACCCATCGAAGAAGATAAGCAACAAGAATGAAAGGATGCAACTAGCGGTAGTGATAAAGACTATTAATAGAATATCCCGCGGTGTAGTAAATGTAGCCATGAGCGTATAGGTGAGCGGGAGATGGCTTTGACTAACTTCTTGGAGAGCTTTCTATGTGTCCCTCCCATGGGGAATCCCTTAATATTCACTCGGGTGCAAAAGAATTTGACTTGATATCAGGGACTCCCGCATCGTCCGGAAAAGTCCTATCTCCGAATGCCTGGTATTTTATTATTGAACAAATAAAAAGAATTTCCTTCGGGGCCATAAGGCCGAGGTCAGGTGCATGCTAACTCAATGTGATCTAACTTATTTTATATGTTTTCCGTAGGTTGCTTCTGACTCTGACTAAGAATTCTTTGTTTGAGGGAAGCGGCTTAGGCGCTTTATAGCGATATATTAGAGGAACAGATCTTCATATAATAGTCTCAATTACATGAACTGCTGCCAAATCAGGAAATCCAGTAACAATCGTCCCTTGGGGCGAAGCTTCACGAGAAAGCCCTTTACTTAAAGATTGGGTTTAGTCTTGCTTTTTCTTGCTCTAAACGGCCTATGTGCTATACCCTACCCCTAGCCCTAGGGAAAGGAAACTCGCAAGCAAGCCTTCATTGCTTTTTGTCACTCGAGTTAGCTATCCATACCATAACCGAAGTTTTCTTCTCTTTCTTTGTTGGCCACGCTCTCCTATCCATGGCAAGTCCCTGATTCACTTCTCACTCCCGAGGAAGATTGATTTTTTTTAAGCGGTTTCGGCAGGAGATTTACTTTCTTAGCTAAGGCTAACTGAATTGCTAACTGAACTAGTTGAATACATTTTTCTCCTCATAGATAGATGGGTCATGTTATCTTATTTCTTTGCATTTATTGTCTATAGTTTTTGATACTATACCATCTGCCTTTATAATAAGTACCCAGGCCTATAGTATCCTGTAGCTGACAAATCCTTATTCCTTACATACTATATGGACATTTAATATATGGAATATGGAACCTCCCGTAGCCTTACCCTAGGATTATGAGAATCCTCTATCTCTTATGGTGCTGAGCTGGTGATAAACCTCATTTAAACTAATAAAAGAGTATTCATTTTCTGAGATAGACAGGCATGCTTGGGATTTTTTGGGAGGGCCAACTCGAGTATCACCTCTAAAAGGAAGATTTAGTTGACTGAATGACTGGTCTAGGTTGAGAATAGCATGTGTTCTCTTCAAACTAGGTTTTCATGGGTGGGCCATTTCACCTAGGTAAAACAATTGACTTGCTAACAGCCTTTCTATATGCAACTCATTTTCTTCCGAAAGAGCTGACTTTTGATGGCATGAGCTTATGAAGTCCTACAGCGGATATTCCTCCAATAGCTAATTTGATACCATCCATACAAACAACGGATTCTACCCCCTGACTTGATTCATCGGAGATTGATGGGTGTGATTGCAAAAACGCTTTTGGCTGGTAAGACCTCTAATGTCGTGAGTGGAATTAGTCCTAGGCGCACTAGATAAGAGTAAGTAAGAGCCAATTAACATTATCTTTCTCACTGGGAAAAGAGCTTATTACATTACATCTGTGCCAAGCTTAGAAAAGCCGGTAATTCCTTCAATAGCAACGGATTCAGTGCATCAATTCCTTGCCAATGGCTCGTTTCGAAAGAAAAAACTATTCTTTACACAATTCTCAGTCATATTCAATCTCGAAAGACCTCCCTCACTTCTTCCCTGTTCCCGCCTTAGGAACACCCACTTCCGTCGATGAGGCACTCACTGAGGTGACAATCCCATAAAAGAAGGGGTCCAATCTGCATGTGTTAAGCACCCCGCATTTAAGAGAAGCTAGCATCCAATTCCATGCTTTCCTATGTTATCGAATCGCGGATGATGTCGATGCATACGGACGATCTCTTGCCGTTGTTAGAGAAGGAGCTGGGATCTTATCAGCTTCGGAGGTTGGAAGAGGTTAATCAATAAGGGAATCAACCCTGAAAATAATAAAGTAGACCAATCAATTTGGATTACAGATTTTCTCCATTGAGAATCAATCTTAACCTAGCCAATTACAAATAAAATGACTTATCTATTCCCATAAGGTTTTTTCAAAAGTCAAAGAAAGGAAATGAGTAGATAGATTGGCTCCCTCCTGCTAGAATGGATAAATGCACCTTGGTTTTATTGGATAACCGATCACTTCCTGGGTTACAGTTGTAGTGGCAACCAAGTCCAACCAGCTATCCAATAGCTGTAATAGAGTATGCTATGAAAAAAAAACCTTCTTAACTTTCAGGAAAATATCCCGTTTGCCTTTGCTTACCCTTCAGACCTAAAAAGATTGTCTTTTATTTAGTGTCATGACTATTGGCCATGGCCAATAGAAGAGATTAAACTACTAATTACTAAACAAAAAAAGTATTTGAATTATCACTGGCTCGAAATGCATGTATACAAAAAGCTTGTTGGGTTAGGAAATGGAGCACTAGTAAGAAAAGGCCCTTAGAAAGCTTAACTTGTTAGAGTGAGGAGATTGGCATAACAGAGAGTCCTACTACTCTTATCTATGGTATAACTTTTCAAACTCTTATCCAAGATATCCTTGGGAGGCCTGCTATCTATGGTATCCTCGGTAAGACGATTAATGGCTCTTACCTAGCTATTGCCCAATTTTGATCCTATTCGATCGTATAGAACGCTACTATATACCCTAGCTATTCCGCCCTATCAAAGCCGTCTCAAGCAAGGGGATGGACGGACAACAACCCCTGAGGGAAAAGCAGAAGCATAAGCACTTAGACTAGATGTCCTCGGATATGCGATCAACTGTACTAGTAAACTACCTTGGCTGGTGTTGGCGTATCGGTTGTAGCTCAATTAGAAAAAGTTTGAGTGAATCTTTAGTGACACCCCCTTGCTACTAGCTCCTAGCTCGTGGGTACCACTCATTTCATTGTTGGAAGTTTAGATTCTTTATCTTCCATGGTTATTAGTTGTTTTAGAGACTCCACCAGTTAGAGTAGCCATTCCTTAATTAATAGTAGTTAGGAAGGTTTCCACCCGATGGAGTTGAGAAGACTTGGCTAAAAGTAGGCAAGGCTTTCCATGTTGGTTCCCACGATATATCCTATAGTAATGGTATCTCGGAAACCCAGGGCATATACCGATTGAATAAGGTTGGCAGTGCCGACTGCAATCG
Source organism: Ehretia macrophylla (assembly GCA_037974665.1). Taxonomy (NCBI): domain Eukaryota; kingdom Viridiplantae; phylum Streptophyta; class Magnoliopsida; order Boraginales; family Ehretiaceae; genus Ehretia; species Ehretia macrophylla. Next base: position 11,205,624 of record CM075770.1, read on the forward strand.
GGCACAGATTGGTCTAATTGACATAGACTTCTTGTTAGGAGAATTTAGCAGGAATAAAAACCTACCTGACTCCCTCAACCGAAAGGAAATGCTAGTCATATGTCAGTCTCCAAAAATCTTCTATGTTGTCACGAACAATTCAGATTCTGTCACAATGGATTTTTCCTCATATGGATCTAAGCTCTCGAAAGTTCCCTTCCTTCCCTTGCTTTAAGGAGAGATCCGGCGCAACTTCTTTGTGAAATCACAGGACTTCCTCAAAGTTGAGGTTCTAAAGCTGATAACCAATGTGGGACTCTTTTTTTCAAAGTATCAACACCGGAAGGGGAATTGCCTTGTCTGATACAAAGGAAGCTCAGCTGCTCTACTTTCGATGTGCAAAAATGAAAACATTTAGCCAGTTCAAAAGAATAAATAAGATTTGCCTATGATAGTCATGTCGTTTTTAACCTGACAGCTTGACGCTGCCCGAGAAGTGGCACACACATACCAAGACTCATGACAATAATAATAAACATTCATATCTCAATAGGACAACCTTTCACGTTGACTATCTCCCGGCTCAACAATAACCAATTATCACAGAAGGACAACAAAGTAGGTTGCGTATCTCCCGGTTCATCAATAATCATCATTTCAACAACATATCATCAAATAAACAATTAACAACTCAACAACTAAGTTAGATGGCAAAGTAGGCCATCCAACTTAACATGCAATAACCACACATTCAAACCCTAGTCTAACCATCAACAACTCACAATTCATTCACTCAAACACCACCCAAACATCTTAAGGCATAATTCAACATTTTAAAGAAAGACAACCCAAACTTCTGAAAGTCATAACTTATATTCTACTAATCCGATGACCTCCAAACCAGTTTCTATCACTCACCCACTTAAACAACTACATTAGCCCTCTCGGAAACCAACCACAATCCATCCAAATTAAGCCCAACAGCCCTAAAACCTCAATGCACCATGGCTGAAATTTCCGGACTTTCACCACGACATCGCAATCAAAATTTTGACATTACAAAATTACTACCACGTATTTAACAAACTTTTAGAAACTAACATCAACCAATTCCAACCACCACAACTCCAATTATTCAACAAATGGTCACATTCTCAACTTTAATACCCAAAAAATAAAAATACATGCTATCACGATTCAAAACTGCTATAAACCCATATAATCAATCCTTAGCATCTACTGAGCAATAATATAACAACAATTTACCATTTCAAAGGCTAAAAATTCGATTATATGAATTAACATAAAAATGACATTTTGAGATCTAGAATTTTTCTATCACCTTTGATGTGTTTTGATGCAAGAAATATTTAGAATGGATGCCCAACAAGTGAAATCAAGCTTTGAATTAAGTGATTTGGATTTGAATTGCAAAATCTATGTGAAAAATGCTTTGAAAAACCTTGAAAATGCCTTCTTTCTTCTCCCTCATGGATTTTCGGTAATGTGTGTGTTTTGTGAGTGTGTTTGCTTTGTTTTTAATTTGTGTTGATGATATAAGCTCAAGGTCAACAAAATTTGCAAAGTCAAAGTTAGTATTTTTAGTCTTTTAACTAATATTTTTAGTCTTTTAATTGTTTTTAGACTATTTTTGCTCACCCAAATGCAATTAACACTTAGACTATTTTTAAGTAGTATACTTTTAGTTGACAACAAGTTTCACATGCATAGACTTACACCCGACTCGGTTAAAAACTCGATTTTTGTAAAAGAATATAAAAAGTCATATTATTTGTTTTCAAATGTCTTTTGAATGCACAATTAATCTAAAATCATTTAATACCACATATAAATGCATTTATATTAATATATACTAGGTCAACGAAAGTCAATGCAATAATCGGGTTTAGAAGAAATCACTATTTAGCTCAAAAATGCTACTTTTCACCCAAAAGTCTATTTAAATTACTATTCCGTTTCAGAATCAATTTTTATCAAACATGGGTCTATTAATAATAGAGGACTAGGTTTTAAGATGTTTAAAACATCCGTGTAAAAATTTTAGCGGACGTGCATTCAAAACACTATTCATAAAAACCGACGATAAAATTTTCAATGCCATTTTTTATGAAAATTTCATGAATGCACACATAGCATGTATTAGGAATATAAATCACATATTTAGCACATTCTAACTAATATAATACATAAACAGGTCAAATCACGCAAATCGAGGTAAAGACACGCAAATCGATATAAAGACAAAAATTGGGGTTTCACATGGGTGACTTGGTAAGCAAGCTACCTTCAGCATCGGTAAAATCCCTATCAATAATAGGCCGGAATGGTGGGGAAGGAGGCCCTCCTTACTTCAATAGAAAGGGATGAATCGCCCTTTCATAGCCGCTCATCTACAACTACCTTTCGCCCAACATGATCACGAACGAAGACAAAGAATTGCATAGATAGGAGGAAGAAACGAACCAAGCCACTTGTCCTGATCGAAACGATTGAAGAAAGAAAGATAATGGTGGCTCCTTTCACGAGACATCGTCGGAGAACAATGTCAGGGACAGGGTGAGAACCTTCCATTTGTTACGCCCTTTAAGTGTTGGTTCTTCCATATTTAGATATGGAGGTAGATCCATATAGAGATCTATATCTTTCTATCGATAGATAGATCTATTGAGAAATGGATATTGATCTGGTTTCAAGATCTATGAACAAAAGAGATCCCTAAATATCCATTTGAAAAAAAAGATGAATAGATAAGGCGAAGCTAGCTGAAGGAAGGTCGCGTTAGCGCCCCCTACCCTTATTAATTAATTAGATTAGTTTAGTCATAAAGGAACTAAGGAAAGCCTTTTGATAGCCTTACTAATAGAAAGGGGATGCACTCAAGCATGCGAAAAAAGCTCTTCGAGCTTCTCTTATATTATAGAGAGGTTTGTAAAAAAGGGCTTCTTCAAATATCCCATTAGGGGCTTCAAAGAAAGCTTGTAGTTTAGGGGTGCACAGGTTTGGAACCTTATACAAGACAAGGGGTTAGCGTGCAATGGTTTGGAACCTTTTTCATTTTGATAGGAGTAGATGCTTGCAGCTCGTTCGCTGTCTACTAAATGAGCCTTCACTGCCCGCCCGGCCCCTCTTTTTAATCCTAAGTAAAGTGAAGTCAAATCAATGAAGTGAACAGCCCAACCTCTTTGTTTGAAGCTTTGCCAGGAAGCTTCTACTTGTTGAAGCTTTGTTTCCCCAACACAACAATAGACTTGCAACTAGAGTGACAGAAAAAGTTTTTCTTTGATAGTGGTCATAGGGGAGTTCAGAAAGGATCTGATCGTAGATAGAGACTGAAACCTGTGCGAGGGTAGGGGCGGATGTAGCCAAGAGGATCAAGGCAGTGGATTGTGAATCCACCATGCGCGAGTTTAATCCCCGTCGTTCGCCCATCAATAAATGGACCATTTGTTTCAGAGACACAAGACAAACCTAGAAAGCATGTTTTTCTGCAAGTCATCTCAAGGCTTTCAAATGCATCCAAGCAATTAGTATCCGAATGAAACATAGAAAGCATAGATTCAAGTCGCCTACTTGCTGAAAGCAAAAATGGAATGGCTGATAATTCATTGTATGATGTTTTTAAGACCTCACTAATCAGCCTTATACTTTTGAGTTCATAATGAATGAAATGAACCCCCGGATGAAGAGAAAATCTCTCTTCCCCTTTATAAACCATGGGGAACCTCGAGTAGTTTACCGGGCAAATTGAGTTGTCGTGACGATATCTTTCTTAGTGGAAGATCAAAAAATACTGATCTTCATCACGAGACTGATCGAATCTACCGTAGATACCCGAGAGACCTCCACAAGGCAGGCTAAAAGAGTAAGAGGACAAGAAGCAAAGAGTTATGCTTTCATTTCTTTGTTGAGATTGAAATAAAGTTCTTTAAAAAGGGGGTAGGTATAATGCACGCAGGCCAAGTCAAGAAAAGGACTTCCTTAGTTTTCTTTCATAGTAGTCTTAATGACTAGTAGTTTGAAGCCTTAAGAAACTAGGTTTTTTTTCTTACTATAGCCCCTGTCCCTATAGGTCGAGCGTCTACCTTCCTCTCCTTATCAGTCGAGCTGAATTCCATCCAGCCTCTCCCTATCGGTCGAGTTACTTCATACCTTGTTCTATCAAACAAGCTTGTAAACACCTTTCGGGTCCAAGTTTCTCTGAAATTCTTCCTTTGGTTAGCAGGAAAGGCTCACCTGCCTTGATCATGCTTGGTCTACTGATGTATCTATCAGTAATGGAAGCATCCACGGGTTATGTCCTTGGTCAACACGATGGAGGAGTGAGGCTCGTTCTTCCATGATTAGTAGCACTTGTTCCAGAACGAGGGAAGGGGTTTCATCGGTAGACTTTTTTGGGACGCTTCCGTTACAATGACTTCACTCTGAGGCCTCTCACCTACCCCATGATTCTACCTGGACGCTTCATCGTGATTATTGCCCCGTGAGTGCGAAGTCAAAGTGGGAAAAAAAGATGCGCTCGGGACCATTTAGACAAAGCTTAGGGTGAAATAGACCGACTTGATGTAATGGATGGCACTTTATTCATTTTTAGGGCAAAAGAGGACACTACCTTTATTCATTCATTTATTCACCTCCGCCCCTATCCCCGTTGGGAGGTCCTGATCTCGATTAAATGCAACTTACTATTCTTTTATTGTTGAGGCGATTGGTACTGTATTTTATGATGGGAGTGGGTCGGCCCTGGATAATTTTGGTTGATTCTTCAGTGAGGCATTAATGAATCTCACATTGATTGAAGTCTTTGATCTTCCCCTGTCAGTCAAAAGAAGATGAGTAAGTTGATCGGGGATAGGTAAGTGGTAGAGGCGTTGAACTACATTACAAAGATCATGCCTAAATGCAGCCGTGATCTTATATACGGTACCACCAGACGCACCTTGGTACTTTTCCATCCGCCAATCAAGGCTAGTGGAGCGAAGGGAGCCAAAAAAGGTGAGCGCCCATGCACGAGCCTTATTGAAAAGGCCTCTTACTATAGATAGGGTGTTAGCGCTTTACTAATAAGATAGAAAGGGGCAAGCCAAAACACTCCTAACAAGTTGGTGAGTTCGGCTTTCTGGGCTACCTACTTTAGGCCTAATGTATGTAATATATAAAGAAGAGCCCTCTTAGGGCCTTTTTGTTTAAGGGTTGCTCGCCTTTTGAATAGAATGAAGTGGGAGAGCGGAGGTGATTTCGGTAAACCGATGCATGAGCTGAGGCTCCCATGTCCTGCCGACCCTCCAAAAAAATAAGGTCGTAAAACAGCTCATAGGAAAGAAGAAGCAAGCAGAGTCAAAGGCGGGTCAAACTCACATAAGCAGAGGGGGAGACACATTCATGAAAAGCGAGAAACCGTGCCGTGGGGGGCTGACCAACTATGAATAGATCTTACTTACAAGTAAGAGTAGGAACATCTATTAGTCCGTATCGTGGGTCTACTTGTTGCAAAAGGCGAACATCCCCATTCCAAAACATTCACATAGGTCCTCAAGCAGACATCGTAAAGGTGATGAAAAGAGTCTATTTACCTTTACAATATTCCGGAATGTATCATGGCTCTATCTATTCTTTTTTTTTTCCAAAAAAAAAAGAGTTCTGCATCTCTCTAGGGCTGGGGGAACAAATAGGCGTAAGGAAGAAGGAGAGGGGGGCTATGAGCCCTCTCCCATTGTTGTTTCCGGACTACCCATCCGTTCCTTCCCTTTCGCCCAGCCCGATGAGATCAAATTTCTCAAACGAAGTGAAGTGATAGGAAGAGAAGACTGCTGGGGGGAGATCTCGATTCATTAAAGCCCCTTATATAGTAAGGGGAACTCGAAAGTACGCTCTTGCGCACCAGCTGAAGAAAGGAGCTTTGGAAGCTTACCTTATTATTATTAAAAGGGGAAAGGGTTCCAAACCTATCAACCTAATACGAAGAGAGGGGCAAGCCAAAACACCCCTAGCAAGTTGTTGGATCAAAGTAGCTCATTCTCCATCCGTCCGCCAGCAGCAGAGGGGGTTCGATTCCCGTTATACGCGATGTGGCAAAAAAGACTGATTCAACAAGATATTCCTTGCCTGCATTAAGATTTAAAACTTGTCGTCTACTTTCAGGAAATGTTTGGAATATAGAACTAACAATAATACAATGCCGCATTCTCCGAAGATTAAGAAACAAGAAGATATCTATTAAGAGAAAGATTTATTCGAAAGAAAATCTTAATAGTTACATTCTGTTACAAACTACACGAAAGTTGTCCCTTTTTCATTGAGATTTACCTATCACAAAGATGCACAGAGGAACAGAACGAACTTCATATATCCCTTTTCTACTCAATCCAGAAACAAGATTGGACGTTATTCCGGTTCGTCTCGATTTTTGTGAAACTATTCCTCAAGCAAGGCAGCCGATTAGTCATCGAAAGGTTTGTGTGAATAATGGAATGGTAAGCATTACTCATTTTAAAGTGTCCAACGGTGATATAATATCTTTTCAAGAAAATGATGCGAGAACCTGTAGTGAAGAAATAAGGAGATCTTTCTATATTGAAATATCAGTTGCAAAAATAATAGGCAAATTCCTAGATCACCCGGTAAGAATGTGGAGAGAACAAAATAGAATGGTTCCGCCTACTCAAAACTAAGAAGGGATGCCGCCTACTACTAAAATCTCACTTTTTGCAACAGTTGCATTCTTCTATGCAAGAAGAAGACTTAGAAAGAACAAAAAAGTTTGAATCCAAAAAATATGCTTAGGCAGTTCTTTCGTTGAGCACAACAGAATGAAGATGAATTTGTATCATTTTAAATCCCTATTCTTATCGAAGAGACGGAACGAGAAAAACCAAAATATTCTTACTTGAACAAGAAGTCCTATAGTTTACAACTCTTCTTTATATAGTAATTTGACCTATTGCTCCGCATCCCCCCATCAGAAAACAACGAAGAGAAAAATCAAAAGGATCGAACTACCTACTCATTATTCGGAGGTGAATCATAGAACACCAAAAGTTGTGGTATCTTATGGACCTAACATAGGTCAAATCCCTCACGAAATAAGATTGAAAGATCTAAACCTTCTTCTTCAGAGCAAAAATAGTCGTGGCCAAAACATATAAAGATCGACGTAGTCGCTCATAGGGACATATCTATCCGGATAAAGGATAGTGATGATCAATTCATAGATAGATCTCTCTCCATATAGATAGGTATCTCCGTGGATAGAGATAAAGATAGGGATCCATCTAGATCTTGATTCACTATTTCCATTTTTTTCTTGATTCTGATTGATTGCCTTTTTTTGACGACAAGTTTTAAATCTTAATGCAGGCAAGGAAACATCATTTTTCAATTATTACTTGCTGGGTCAGAGCGTAGACGAACGAGCAGAGCCTAGGAAACAGGGAAGCCCGTCATAGAGCAGTCGACTAAAAGTAGAAGACTGCTTGCCTGAGAGAAGGCGGCCTCTCTCGGGAAACAAGGCCCAATTTCTCTTCTTTCTTTTTGGTTTCAGCTTTCTTTATTTTTTCAGGGGCCTAGAACGCTAAACGGTGGGGGAGAAGGAAGCCGAACCTCTAATCAACCATCACACAACCAAAATTCTCGATGTCGAGAGAGATTTGAGATTCTGTAAGTAACTCTGTGCTAAGAAAGGCATAGGAGAAAAAAAAAGAGCCAAGCCCGAGCTCAAAACGTGGGAAGATCTGACAGTCTAACTAGGAATGCCCTATTCAACTTGGTTGAATAGTAAATTCATGCGCACTTCGACTTCATGCATCGCATTAAATCTTTCTTACTTAGTAAATTGGAAGAATTCTTCAATGAAGATTTTCTGAACCAATTCTCGAAACTCTCTTCTTTTATTACGTAATTTCGACCTTTTGATCTAACTTATGAAGAGAGATTAGTGAAAAAACAGATAAGTGCACACTCACTTTATCCGCACTAACATCTAAAGGAAAGAACAAATTCATCCCAAAGCTCGGACCCAAGCGCAAGGGAGTGAAGATTCATATCCCACGGTGTGCTTGGAAATAGGATCTGTTCCGATTACTCTCATGGTAAAGCCTTTACCAAAAGGGTCTCACTAATCCCGGTTGCAAACAGACCAATAGTCAATAGGAAGTCTATTTGACTCAACATAGGTCTCATTTGACATCCTTGCTAGATCAGCGATTGAGGGATAAACATCCTTCCTTCAGGCACTCTCTAGTACTAATCATCTGGCTTGCTGAAAAGGGCCTTTGGTTTGAATGTTTGAATCGACTTCTTTTTTTATTTGATTCCTGATCTAAAGGTGCAATCAATAGAAGCTTGAGCAAAGGGCTTGTTGAAGGACCATCTTTGGGCATTAAAACATCCAAGGCGGATACACACCTCTATGCCTGGCTTCCTTCCTCCACAGAACACTTTCTACCATGGCGTGGGATAAAATTTGCTTATCTTCAAACCTCAGTATTTACCATTGTGCCCTTGTGCTATCAAGAAAAAGGAATACCTGGCAAAGTCCCTTCTACTCATAGCGGGTTATTTCACTCCTAAATTCAGGCAATGAACTTGGTTTGCGCAAGAATAGGTTGAGAACTTTAAGCTAAGATCGACACAGGAACAGAACTTAAAGCAAGTAGACAAATAGGTTGTTTTCGACGAATCCCCTGCTTGAGAATCAGTTGTTCGCGTTTCTCTCGCGCTATAGCCAGGAGAAAAGAAAGTCTCGTGGGTCTCTCCGACTCTGATTAGTGAAATAGAGAAGAGGATTTTTTCCATTTTAGTTGCTAAGATAGCAGCAAAAGACATTTTGTCCATTCCTGCTTGATTGACTTCTTTCCTAAAGCTGCCTAAACTGGATCAATAGAATATCACACATGCGCCATTACCATGCCTCACGTTCTAGTTCTAGTTCTAAGTGTAAGGAACTGAATTAGTCTAAGAAAAGAATACGAAAGAGCAGGGGACGATAAATCTGCTCATCATGGCTTCAAATCCTAGCTTGAGTTGCCACGGGAACCTTAGCGCTGCGTGTGTGTTGTGGGCCAAGAAAGAGGCATAGAAAGAGTGAGAAAGCTCAATCAAAGACATGAAAGTAGAATCACAATTGTCGGATCTTGTGCTTAAGCAAAGAGACAATTTCCTTTGATAGTGCGAAGGTACATCTCTAGGGTAAAAACTAGGAGCAATTTCATGTTTTAGGGAATTAGGTAACAAAAGACCCATAGAGTGTAGCGCTTGAGAAGGTGTGAATCCGACCATGCTCCTCTTGCTTATGGAAAGAAAGTCAGTCCTTATATTACCGCGTAGTGGGAACATCAGATGCTTTTCTATTCCTTGTATCTGACGTGCAAAGAAAATGATTT